>NQII01009560.1:0-38648 GCA_002778355.1 Clitarchus hookeri | reverse complement strand
ATGTGCAATTCGGTTCGCGGGTCTTCACCGCAGGGCGAAGAATATATACAGTCACTGGAGACTGCACATAACCTCGCCGCAACTGATTATCTGTGCACAGACAGACCGTTGCCGCCTTCTGTCGTCCTCACTCCGTTAGCCATGGGGTGGCCCCCATGTTACCAGCCCATACCACGAGGAGGTGGAGATGGACTTGAGCAGTGCTAGGCTATGTATTCGCATCACTGCCCCATTACAGGAGTTGAGTTGGCAGCTTTTCATGGCAGCAGGGAAACACCCCAGGGATCACTAGTTCCTATGAGTGGCTCCCACCGGAGCTCGACAAGCGAGCTCTTACACTTGCGCCGGTCGCTACCATTAGGGCTTGTAACCAGGGTTAGGCCCAGCAGGAGCAGACATTCCGTTATGTCACGACTACCCCACCAGGTACTTCAGTTTCTAGGCTCCTCCTTACACACACAGACCGGTCACCTCAGTCTGGCTTCAGGCACCCTGTCCCCTTCGCCTTACACCCATTACAGGTTGGTTGCCAGACCACGGCCTGTACCCAACCCGGCCCCCAAGGCCACTCTTAACCACAAGTCGAAAGAAGGCCGCGTCGGCACAGTTAACTTCTCCTATTCTGCAAACTACGACTACCGAAAAATTTGACATCCGAAATTCACGCCCTAGATGGCACCACCAAGCAAGTGTGTGGCAATCAGACCAGCAAAATAATACAACTATGATTCATCTCAAACATTATAATCATACTAATAATAATCATCATCATCATCATCATCAACTAAACGTCGAAGGTCGTACTGCAGTCGGTCCACGCCCATCCATCAGTACTAAAGAGCCTGCATCCAACTGTGAACTGCATTCATCCAAGCTTCTACACGCGATACCGTCTGTCACCACCACCAACACCACTGACGCGTGTTTGTCCATAGCAGGCAATAAAAATAGAAGATGGTGGCCTACTTCGAAAATACCGTTCTACGACGAAGGAAAAACGCAGAAGACAGCTCTTAAATTGTAATGGAATGTTCCTAATGCGTGTAATACATTCGTACATACTCCCGACATAAAAATAAAAATTGATTTGAGTTTGCGCTTATGGTATTTTATGTAAATAAATCATAAAGGCGTAAAAAAATTCCAGTTTTGTCAATATAAGTTTTTTTTTCATTTTTGAATAAAAAAATTATTTGTTTGTTTTTAATTGATATTTGTAATAGCACAATAGTTTTAACAGTAATTTACATATAAAATTAAAGAGCCTTCTTTCCTTAACTTGTATGCAATTAATTTTTTATAAAGTTTTTAAACCCATAGCTTGCAGGCTTTGGTATTTTATTAAAAGACATATCTTAGTTATGTAACCAGAAACTTACGCATCTATGGTAAGAAAAATGTAAATAGACACGCGCCTTACCCGAGACCCGTACACAGAATACCTAGTACCGTAAGCTAGCGTGGAATTATTTGAATTACAAAGGACGGGTTCGGAATATAAACTTCGTTTGCAATCTGTTTATGTCTCTAATGATACGATTTACTAACCTGAAATATTTATGGGGCCATTATTTTTAAAAAATGTGTGTGAGCCACTTAAGACATGTAATTTTACATTTGTGTATCTTAGCATCACCTGCATAAAGAATTTTGTGGCACCGTGTTGATTTGTTCCTGAGCTATGACATAAAAACTTTTTTCCTTATTTCGTCACATCTTACAAAATGACTAAAAAAGATTTAGTGAACAATTTTTTTAATGGGTANGACATAAAAACTTTTTTCCTTATTTCGTCACATCTTACAAAATGACTAAAAAAGATTTAGTGAACAATTTTTTTAATGGGTACTTTCAGCATAAAATTATTAGTGAAATTGTGTTAAATTGTTTAATAGAATACCAAACGTATCAAAACATTTATATGGCCATCATTTTGAAGCTCAATGTATGATCCCAGTTAAATTATGTAAGTTTTCATGGTCTTGTGTAGCACTAATGATGTGCAAAATTTCTCGAAATTAGTTGAACACTTACGGAAATACGGCAAAATGATTCATTTTCGCACCTTGGAATGTTATGCATGAAAAACCGGCAAGAGATTATCTCCGTGTACTAAGTTTAATTTATTTTCGTTAAACATAATAAACTGAAGTCCAAAAAGATTTATATAAACAACATTTAAAAAAACCTGCTGCACTTACGACCTGTTTGTTTATATACTCTATTACATCACTACTTGTGTGTAAACTTTGGTGGGAATCGGTTGAAAGGTNATTACGACCTGTTTGTTTATATACTCTATTACATCACTACTTGTGTGTAAACTTTGGTGGGAATCGGTTGAAAGGTCTTCGAGATTAAGCATAAAAGTAGATTTTTTCATGTGACGTTCTTCTAATATGGAGAACTAAAGAGTAGCGTATGACACATTCGATTATTAACATATACATAATACTCAAAGTTTAGTTAAAAAAGGTTACATTATTTTGTATATTAAGCACATTAAGCTTAAATGTTATTATAGTCACCATTAAAAAAATATGTCTCCGGCAAGCTTAAAATACACAAATTTATATGGCCTACCTCAATAAAATATTTTTGCCAAATTTAGTGAAAATCAGTAAATTGTTTCCCGGGATATGAAAAAAAAATNGGCCTACCTCAATAAAATATTTTTGCCAAATTTAGTGAAAATCAGTAAATTGTTTCCCGGGATATGAAAAAAAAATTTCATTCTTACAAACTTGCGTAAAAATGAGAATCTGTATTGACCACTTTAATAGTTATATTTAGGGACAGGAAAATGTCGCTTTTTAGTCTACATGTGCAGCAAATGCCACCGTGCTATGAATTTAAGAGCCTCAGATTTCTGCTCATTGGCTGTTGATCCAGTTTGCAGCCAGTTTTACCTCAGACCCGGTAGCACGGGATTCGGTGCTTGTTTCCTTGCAGGTGTGTTATTGTCTCGAAGTTTAGCTGCGCGTGTATAATAAACTATGATCAAATTGCTAACGTAACAAAAATGTACGTGTGTTTAAAGTTTACCTTGTCCTAAAATGAATTCGCGAAATTTCCCAGTTGCTAGTTATAGTAGATACTACCAGCGTAAAAATTTTAGATAAAATATGATTGCTAGTTTTAGAAGTAGAACGTATTGAGTTAAAATAATATATATACATATGACCACAATTTTGAAAATAAGTGTTTGATATACTCTTAACATATCACTTTACGTTACCTTCCGTAGTGCTACTTTTTAGCCAGATTTTGCGGTAAACTGTTGGTTTTCTTCAGAAAAATAAACAACAAATTTTGATTGTTTGTGTGATGTTATCTTACAAAATGGCGAACAAAAGAAACTGTGTGGGCACATTTGAAAGGTCTAACATATAGGGACAGCATACAATTTGAAATTAAATTCATTGTTTCGACGATATAACATTCTTAACTTAATTAAACACTCAAACACAATTTTTAAATAACCATCTGACCTAGTTAAACCACTCCTGCCACAGTACTACATTCCAAAATGGTGGTGCAACAACTACATCTATCTCAAAACTCATTGCTTACATTATGAACCAGATACATATAAAATTTTATTTAAATAAGTTGATCCTTTCCCCTGATATGACATATATCCCTAAATATTAAAATAACCGCCATTTTAAAAGTAAGAACCGTGCGTGGTTGAAAAATTTTTAAGACATATTTCCTTCCTAAGTATTATCTATATATGTAATACGTTTGGTGAAATTGGTTCTCTGGATTCAAAAGTTGAAAAAAGAAGGGGTGGGGGGAACACACATTCACATACACACACATATACAGAGAAGGAAAGTGATCTTGTAAGCCCTCATTTCGGAAAGTTGGCTAAAAATACACGATTATAAAAACATTACAACGTTCAGAACATTATACTACATAAGTAAAATCTAGAATTTTACCAAAAAAAAAAAGTCTTTTAAATATTAGTAAATAAATAAACTCTATAAATGTACAAAAAAATTTAAACACTTTTACTAAATGAGTTATTAGACTAATCTTAGCCTATTATAGTTTTATACTAATTTATATTATATATATACTTTTTTCAACTTTGGGAACTATGTCTTGTTTGTGTGTTAGGGAAGCGATTATCTGTACCGAAGAATGACTCTTGACCGTGGACGTAGTCCGATTTTGAACAGGACGGCGAAAGCATGCGTCGAGTAAGTCGCCTCGTTGCAATCTGTTTCAGTAAGACACCAGGTAACGTCTGGAAGCGAGTTGGTCGAAATATATTTCACAGGGGTCCAATAGGTAGCAACTTGGTCCAAAAAGAAGACACTGGGAAACTCGGTGGCTAGATGCGTGAATTTTGTTTCTCTTGGGTTGTACCAGCAAACAACTAATAACTTAATTAAAGCGGTTATTCAGCGCAGTACAATTTGGACGCCCGTAGTTCCTCTGGCGAAGGTGGCAAACGAATTTCAACCCGGCTTATGACGCCTGTGCCGAAACATCTTCTTCAAGTAAAATTGTAATTAAGGACGGTTCTGGGTGCAGCAACGTGGCTGTTTAGAAGTACTGTGTGAGTAAACATTTCTAGTATCACACAGGGAAGTTTGTCAACTTGCCAGACTATACGGTGAGAGACAGATTATGGACGTAGTCTCATTTTCCGTTCGGTAATAAGTGAGTCACACTCGCGAAGGCATGCAATAATTTTCTTTTCTTGGCCACATCTAAAGAGAAATGAAGACAGATGTGTTTTCTGTTTCCAATTCATGGTCCCAGAATTCGTTCAAATGATTTGAGATGCACATGGTACTGATATTTTCGTAAAGAGAAGAGACAAAACTATGTACGCTATATCTCTCCTCTGCCCCACAGCGGCCAAAGAGGGAGAAAAGAAAATTGCATTACCTTATCACGTCAAAGTTTCCTTCTATTAAACTCTCCCCCCTCCCTTCCCAAAAATAAATATTTGATTTAAGCTCTTGTTTGTTTGCTCTAACGTCAAAGTTGTTCTATTTCGGGCCAAAAAATGTCATAATATTACAAGTATAACTATTATTTTATAGGAGGGGATGAAATAATGCCTCGCTACACTTCTCAACTTCATCCCAGAATTTGGTGTAAATGGGTTGTGACACCGTGTTGGTCTTTTCGGTATGTAGACCGAGAATGAAATATTTTCCTATAGTCTGAGGTCCAAGAGCGCAGAGAGAAATTAAATTCACCGTATATTCCATTAGCCCGCTGCTGTTGTAAGGACCTTCTGCGATCGCCTACGTACTGACATAAGAAAATTATTCCGAAGAAGATGAAATGTACTTCATGCAAGCTGCTAAACTGCTGGACGGAAACGGACCGTGGCTGTGAAACAGCAGCAGGGGACTGTGTGGCAATCACAGCAGCAGCAGCAGCAGCAAGGAGTGACACGGCAGATGCCAACACAGTGGGTCGTCGATTCGGTATTTTGCAGAACTAGTGCGAGTTTTCCATGGGTATTGACGATGGGACTGCTCAACAGCGGTCGCCTGCATCAAGATGCACCTTGGACGATATAACGGAGTGGCTACTGNTATTGACGATGGGACTGCTCAACAGCGGTCGCCTGCATCAAGATGCACCTTGGACGATATAACGGAGTGGCTACTGCAGCTGGAAGCTAACAGCGCATCTCCTGAAAATGGGCTTCTGATGGGCTGGTGGCAGGACCTAATCCTTCACCCGAACATGCTCGTCATAATGAAGTGGACGTCTCTTTACCACAAGATGGACGCTCAACATCCGTACAGGTGAATTTCTCTCCTCTCTTTGATCCTGCATGTATAAATGTGAAAAGTTGCGTATATTGTGCGGACGTGAGCTCGCCGCCATCACGACCGGCCAATATTAACCCGCCTGCCTTCATCTTCTCAGAACGAGCTTCATCTACATTTGAACTTCCAGCGAATTCTACGAGCTTCACTTCGAGGTATGGTTGACTTGCATGTAGAACTTGCGTATGATGTGCAGGACATCAAATTTTCCTACACTAATTTTTATATTGTTAATTTTCTTATCATCTATGGCAGAGCAGCATTAGTTGCTCGTATGTGTTTGTTTGTGTATATATATCGCAGGGAGATGANTTTCTTATCATCTGTGGCAGAGCAGCATTAGTTGCTCGTATGTGTTTGTTTGTGTATATATATCGCAGGGAGATGATAAAACCGGAGATTTGATCAAATCCCTAAAGTAGATGATTAATTCATGGAATACGTTAAAATGAAAACTCTGTGGGGTGATTTCCCTAAAGAAAGTAAGTGATTTGATCAAGCCCCTTAACTGTTTTAGTGAAAAGATGAAATAAAGAAGTCAGGACTCACCCAAAGCGTAGCCATACATTACGCACCGTTGCGGAACCCCAGCGCCAGCAGGAAGGTTCACTACTGGTGTTATGATCATTTCAAGGCTCGCCGGCAATTTGTTATAGGTAATGAGGCTACGAGCTTTAAGTATAACATCTTTTCACTATAACAGTTGAGGTACTTGATCAAATCACTTACTTTCTTAAGGGAAATCACCCCACAGAGTTGTCATTTTAACATCTTCCGTGAATTGATCATCTACCTTAGGGATTGGATCAAATCTCAGGTTTTATCATGTAAAAAATAGCATTATTTTCCCCCATTTATGGCACTTTTGGAATGCGAATATTAGAGCGTTAAACACAAATTCAGAACGTTTAGAATTTTCTAAGTAAAGTGTCTGTTGGAGAACACGAGCCATATTCATTTCTACACAGGATTGCCAAATTGTTTCACCACGAACGACAAATTAGAGCGTTTGCCTTTTATGTAGCTATTTCTATACACTGCGCAGAGTTTATACACGCATGCATAAACGTAAAATTATAGCAATGGTTTCGAGGGATAATTAAACGAGAAAATAGCATGTGCAACGCAACATTGCTCGATGCATACATAAAAATGTTAGGTATATTTATTATTTGTTTGAATTTCGTTAATTTGGTTAATGAATTTACTTTTTACTTTTTCATCTACAGTATATATATTTTTATTTTCAACTATGTGCGGATAACATAATTGAAATGGACACTCTCTCGGTTGCAGTCTCTTATGTCACATCAGCAACAATTTCTTCTAAGGAGAAATGTTTTTTTTTTCTTCAAAGCGTACCCCGTCAACGATCCGTACAGAAGAGGATATACATTTGAGTATTTCTTCTAGGGGTTGAACTTTCTCAGCGGCTCTCTATCTTGGAAAGACGAAGCTGTTTTAAGTTCAAATGACACTCGTTGGGAAACTACAGTATGTGTGACAAGTTAAAAGCGTACATTACAAAACCCATTCGGGGGATATTTTCGTTTTCATGGCGCTTTTTATCACCTTTACATTTCTTGCACCATTTACAAGAGAAAATTTTTTCACTTGACGATGATATTCGTACACAATAATTTCGTTAATGTACACTTAACTTATATGTTCGTCTCTTTTATGGATCACAAAATCCTCTAGGGGCCACGGTTGTGTAGTGGTTAGACAATTCACCTCCCACCTAGGCGAACCGGGTTCGATTCCCGGCGGGGTCGCTCCCGAATTTTCACATGTGGTGCTCTAGCCTGGGATCAGCAATCTTCCATTTCCTCCGCCCCTACATTTCGGCGCTACCCCATACCTCGCTTCACCCTCATCGGCTCTCAAGACCTCGTTGTTAAGATCCGCCCATATCACTTCACTCACTAACCAAATCCTTTAACGAGCACGGCAGCACAGAGTTTGGGCATATTTATACATAAAACAGTTTTCATTATTATGCGTTAAAGTGCCCTACACATGAAAGCCTTTAAATGCGTCGTAACTACAAGGTCAGTGAATGCTTCTATCACAAAATTGGATTTTTGAAACACCTGGAGTGTCTTAGAAACTGTCCCTAACATTCACGCCGCTCTACTGGGCAACGTCTTCAGCGTTGAATGGAGAAAACGTTGCAGCGTCGTAATCCACATCTTCTTCAAAACCACTGTACTCAACTGTAGGGGTTTGGAGAGAATACACCGAGGTTCTCGCTTACAGGTGGTCATAGGTTCGGAACGGTTGGCGTTTCATTGCTGAATGTCTGCACACCGCCCGATAAGACAGTGTAGATGATCAAAAATAAATTATTGTTAGTTTATTCTGCTGTGAATTTGGTGTTGTCTCTGCCATTTATTATCATGCAGTTCGTAGTACACTTCCGGACAATGAAAATAGCAAACCATAAGGAAATCGTGTGACAACAACAAAACGATGCAAACAGGCTAGCTAAAGTACGGGCTTGTATGCACATGATCCCATGTTGGTGCGTATGCATTTGACCGCACACCCGGCAGTGGCGCTGCAAGCACCGACCAGTGGTTGTAAAATCTGGAGCGTAGTTGAAGCCGCATTAAAGCCAGATGTTACTTAATTTTTATGATCACGTATATAACTCATTTGTACCACTACCTGTATAAAGTTTCAGTTCCATCTGATGCAACTTTCTATGTGGGTTATGTTTATTACCTGGGACTATATACATATTTTAAATTTAGTTTAGCTTAACTGAAAAAGAATTCAGGGCCTTATTACATAAAATTACAACTCTACAAGTTGTAAGCTACAAGAAAATTTTCCACAATTATAAACTGGATGAGTTCCATGAAGAATATTTTCCGACTTGTGAAAGTTGGCAAACTAGTAAAATATTTTTACCATTCAACAAGTTAAGTGTTTTTGTTTATGTTACTTTTACGTAAATACACATTCTACTTTGTTGCTTTTAATTGAACGTTGTTTACTGATCAAAATGGCATTAAAATGAATTCCATTACAGCAGATAAGACAAAATGAAACTAAAAATACTAAATAACCATTTCCTTGTCGGCCATTGTCACATAATGTCAAACATAAAAATGGAAACAGCAGTAAATTTTCCTGTATAAAGGCGCTCATACATATTTTCTCATTCAAGTAAAGAGCGAAACATGGTTTCATCGTCATGAAATTGTGTGGTAAAATCATAACCTCATTATTCTCTTTGAATATACCATTGTTTGATACAAAGGAAATGAATGCATGCAGTGAATTTGCATACACGTGGTCCTTTAGATTAAAATGTACTTTTAATTATTTCATAGATAGTTAATATAATATAAATTCTGCTTTCAAATCCTAATAAAATATCTATTAGATGTTGATACTAGTATAATTATTTTTCAATGTATAAGTCCTTGTAAATTGCAGGTCTCTTTCTGAAACCAAAATACTAGATCACTTGTTGAAATTACAATTAAATTTTAAAATTTAATTTTTAACTACAAGTGTTACAATCAAGCCTTATGTAACCATTTTATAAAACAATAAAACTATTTTAAACTGAATTCTCTTGTAACTTGTATATTTGCAATTTTATGAAATATGACATTTCAGGAAACATTCTGGAATAAACTTTTATACAAAATTTAGTTTATAATTATTTCAAAAGTAATAGTTCGAAATGTTTCCGTTTAAAAATGCATATTGCCACCTATTATGACCTTAAGTTATAAGTTGTAGAAATTTCCTATTTTATTTTTCGTAAGAAGTAAGTAACCTCACAGGATTTTCGTGAATTTCAAGACAATCGTGTTTAACCATGGAGCTCCCTGATTGTGTAAAGTTTAAACCAAGTACACTTTTGAAAATAAACTAACTTTGTCACCAAGTTTGTTTGTTTGACCAGAATTGTACATTTCGTATATGAAAAAATTAATTTTTAATACGTAAAATATGTGGAATATTTATTAACATGCATTAATAAATATAGAAATATATGTGGCTGTGTCTGTGGTCTCAACTCGGGATAACTTTAGTATATTCTTCATTTTTCACAATCAATACCAAAAAATTTCGGTAAATTGCGCAAAAGAAAAAATAATATAATTGCATTAATGGTATTACTGGTTTTTTTTTAAGAATGTCATGAGCTACAGTATCTTATTTTTTTCTGTGGCTTCCCTTGACATTTGTGAGGTGACTTTAGCTAATGTTGTTTTAAAATAACTCTTAAAAATACTTTTACGTTTCACAATTTTTTATTTTTGATCTCTTGGCATATTTCTCTTGCTTAAACCAAGTATTAATAAAAAAAAAAAGGTTTTAAGCAATTATTAAAATACTTTTTAACGGAAGGAATAATATTTGTCTTAAATATGATTATATTCATAGTAGCGGGTGTTACTATTAAAGGTATCATATATTTTTCTTATCGTGGTTAAGGTTTTTTTTTTATTTAAGTTTTAATTTTACTTTTTTTTGTCCGACGTGAAAAAAAATTGTACTTAATANGTGGTTAAGGTTTTTTTTTTTATTTAAGTTTTAATTTTACTTTTTTTTGTCCGACGTGAAAAAAATTTGTACTTAATGTTATAGTGACTACCATATTATTAATTAATAATTATTCAGCTAATATCAGTTATATTCTAAAAAACTCAGATAACTTGGCTGTGTTTTAGTCCATTCGGATGAATCTCCCCTATGATTTATGGGCCGTGTGTAATGCTTAAAATTTTGTGATAAATAAATGTAAATATATTTACATTGTAATTAATATTTCAGTTCCAGAAATATTAAACTATTATCCATTTGTAAAATAGGAAGCTTGATTAGACCTACATACTTTGTTTAAGCGATTTTGCTTTATTAATAATTAGGGACTCAATGTATGTAACATTTTATCCATAAGTATTTATTAAGGAAGTTTGAATGTCTTCAAAGTAGAGATTGGAAATAATTATATAAAAAATTTAGAAATTTATCGCTGCTAGGAAACAACTTCTGGCACTTGTGCAATCCTAAGCTGCTGTGTACAGTTTAATATGTTCCGGTCTAAGTATTTTCACTATCTTTGCTTAATTGTATCAGCTGAACAGTTAATAAAAGAATAATATTTATTTGTCAAAAGCAGTGAAGGTTTAAGAGTCCATATAGCCACTACCGTAAAGTTAAAGTCATTAAATTTTTTAATAATCATAAAAATCAATGAAATTAATTTTTGTGCTTCGCTACGCAGCTTATAAGTGCATACGAAATACTGTTGATTTGTGTATTTTCATGATTTTGTGAAAAGTATTGCTTACTTCCTTTTTCTCTAAACTCGGCTTTCTTGCCGAAGGAGAAATTTAACACCAATTTATACAAGCCCTTTNTGGGCCGTGTGTAATGCTTAAAATTTTGTGATAAATAAATGTAAATATATTTACATTGTAATTAATATTTCAGTTCGAGAAATATTAAACTATTATCTATTTGTAAAACAGGAAGCTTAATTAGACCTACATACTTTGTTTAAGCGATTTTGCTTTATTAATAATTAGGGACTCAATATATGTAACATTTTATCCATAAGTATTTATTAAGGAAGTTTGAATGTCTTCAAAGTAGAGATTGGAAATAATTATATTAAAAATTTAAAAATTTATCGCTGCTAGGAAACAACTTCTGGCACTTGTGCAATCCTAAGCTGCTGTGTACAGTTTAATATGTTCCGGTCTAAGTATTTTCACTATCTTTGCTTAATTGTATCAGCTGAACAGTTAATAAAAGAATAATATTTCTTTGTCAAAAGCAGTGAAGGTTTAAGAGTCCATATAGCAACTACCGTAAAGTTAAAGTCATTAAATTTTTTAATAATCATAAAAGTCGATGAAATTTATTTTTGTGCTTCGCTACGCAGCTTATAAGTGCATACGAAATACTGTTGATTTGTGTATTTACATGATTTTGTGAAAAGTAGTGCTTACTTCCTTTTTCTCTAAACTCGGCTTTCTTGCCGAAGGAGAAATTTAACACCAATTTATACAAGCCCTTTCGAAAAGGCTTTTATGAATATAATTACTACCGCTTCTGTAACAAGCACCAAGAGGTTTTCTTACAGTTTAAAAAAAAATATGGGGAAAATATAAAATGTGGCACTAATTTAAGATACGGGTTATGTTTTCCTCTTGAAAAATAAAAACATTATATTGAATCATATTAAGCCTCAAATTGGTGTAATATTATAAAATAGTCGTTTTTACGACTGGGAATAAGATTTCCCTAAAGTACCTTGAGATTATGGGCNATTGGTGTAATATTATAAAATAGTCGTTTTTACGACTGGGAATAAGATTTCCCTAAAGTACCTTGAGATTATGGGCACTTACATATATAAACTATATCACCTGAATTTTATTCTAGAAATAAGAAACATTATATTTTTAACACTTAACTTATNGCTTACATATATAAACTATATCACCTGAATTTTATTCTAGAAATAAGAAACATTATATTTTTAACACTTAACTTATTTTCATTTGTTTAAAAAATAAAATATTTTGAATATAATATTTTAATGTAAAAATAAAATATATTCTTCAATTAACACAAGGAATTAAGGAATTTGGTGGATTTTTCTAACTAGAACTCACAAAGTGCAATTATTCGTAATAAAATCATTTGCATTTGTAAAAAATTATAACTTTTTATAACAAAAATAGGCGTTTGTGTTATATGGAGAAGAATGAGGCGAACTCACCTTTTATTCCCCTATCATGCATAGCAAGAAAANAAATAGGCGTTTGTGTTATATGGAGAAGAATGAGGCGAACTCACCTTTTATTCCCCTATCATGCATAGCAAGAAAACGAGGAAGAGAAGCCAGGCGTTGCAGGGCATCTGAAAAAAAAAATAAAAAAAAAACATAATGAGTTCTTGTCAACATGCTGTTAGAAAATCATGTCAGACAAGAAAAAACACTCTCATCCAATGTAACACTACACTCCAAGTCAAATTTACCTATCCTCCGTGCTTTCGTGTGTGTTGATGTAGGTACTAATGTGANAAATAGGCGTTTGTGTTATATGGAGAAGAATGAGGCGAACTCACCTTTTATTCCCCTATCATGCATAGCAAGAAAAAGGGGAAGAGAAGCCAGGCGTTGCAGGGCATCTGAAAAAAAAAAATAAAAAAAACATAATGAGTTCTTGTCAACATGCTGTTAGAAAATCATGTCAGACAAGAAAAAACACTCTCATCCGATGTAACACTACACTCCAAGTCAAATTTACCTATCCTCCGTGCTTTCGTGTGTGTTGATGTAGGTACTAATGTGANGATGTAACACTACACTCCAAGTCAAATTTACCTATCCTCCGTGCTTTCGTGTGTGTTGATGTAGGTACTAATGTGACTTCCTATTCATAGCTGAATCTGTGTCCGGATAAAATCCCTTGTTCGGTCATTATTTGTTTTGGTCTCTCCCTGGTTCATCGCTGGTCGTTTCGAACTTTCCACTTTTTTATCCAAGCTGCAAATTGAGGCCACATCAATTTACGTGCTCCGAAAAAAAAAACATCTGGCTCTACCCTAACCCCTGGACCTCCCCAAATTTCGCAATTAGTCGTACATGAGATCGAGGTAACGAGCAGTTCTTTGGCGCAAAATGGATTACAAGTTACACCGGGATGTTAATTATTTTCCGTTCTGTTTCTATCTGCAGGCAGCACGAGTCCATGAATTAGAGCTGACCGAGCCATTATTTGGGTCGTTAGGCCTGCGGGCTTTGTTACACTAGTACCTTGCATCGGGTTACATAGACCTGTCCGCCCAGTGCTCCAGTGCGGCGGGTGGCTTGTTACTTCGTGGTGCAGGGGTCGATAGAGCAGGGTCTTTGGCGGCAAGCCCTAAACTGCCGCCCACACGTGCCACGGCTCGATGCAATGCCTGAGCGGCAAAACTCGCAGATCACCACAAACACTCGCTTAACACCTGTGGGTAAATATACCTTTAGAAAAAAAAACTTTCTTCTGACAAAATTTCTGTACTTTTAATTTAAGTATATTCAATATTCTCAAAAGTATTTTAGTGATTCCAGTAACGTTAACTATGGTTTGAGATTAATTTACATATAAATAAGTTTTTATTGATATCGTTACGGACAAAGTTCTGCTATCTTTCACACTTTNGTTTGAGATTAATTTACATATAAATAAGTTTTTATTGATATCGTTACGGACAAAGTTCTGCTATCTTTCACACTTTCGTTTCCATTCAATTTCTGTTGAAAATTTACCTGCACAAAGTAGTTCTTAACAAACATAAATAATTGTCAATTATATTAATCACAGTTAACAATTTTAGGAAAACCTGTATTAAGGTTTATGCTTATTTCATTGTACTTACATAGATGGTATTCGCGATATAATTTTTTATGTTTTGTAAGTATTAACGAACTAACAATTTATACATTCAGAATCATTAAAAATTAATAAAACTAAGTGACATTTTATAATATGTTTTTTTTTCATATTCTGTTAGAGAAAAAATACTACGAAATGTCCAAAAACCTCTGGTATTATTTTAAAATTACTCCAAAGTCAAATAATAAAATACGCTACTTCTAAGAATAAAGGAAACTATTTATTAGGCGTTTATATATAGAAATGCCACTAGTTCGAAAAGGAAGAAAAACATGAGTTCTTATCAAAGGAAATCATATTCTTTTTCAGGAATTTCCAGAGACATGTTATATTTCACAAAGTAGTAGTTTTTAAAACAGTGCATGGAATAAGCTACATAATTTAATGTTTATATACCTAATGTTTTCTGGAAGGCGAATGAAAATGGTAATTGAGTATGTTAATAAAAAATATTATATTATTTAAGCTACCATATATGATATAAAAGTAACTTCAGTGTTCTGTTATAGAAGACCAGAAGTATACAAAAATAAGAACATATTTTACTGTTATGAGTCAGCATCGATATCTGTTATTATGNATATAGAAGACCAGAAGTATACAAAAATAAGAACATATTTTACTGTTATGAGTCAGCATCGATATCTGTTATTATGGTGTCCACTTTCAAATGAATCCTGTTCTGTTATCGGTTATTGTTTATCAGTTACAGAGTATTTTATTTTGCTTGGCCATCTACATGTGGCACAACCATTTTGTCCTGCAAAATACAATTACAGCGGGTAATCCAATCACGTGTTTCCCAACATTTCATCTGAGATCCGCACAAAGGCGAAGGGAAGATTTACTGCAGCCTGGTTGGAATCAAAGGCAATTGTTATTGCACTCGGAGCGAGTTTCGGAAGAGTGAAAGGGAAGAGGAAATGGTGAAGGAGGGATGTGGACGGAATCGGAATGTGGAAAAAACCCGTTCCCGCTCAAGTTTTCCGAACTTATTGTTTCTGAACGATTTGGAGCGCAGACGGAGAAAGTAAGAAAGTACGTTCAGCGTTTAGCAATAATAGTACGTTGGTCGGAGGAAAAAGCAAATAAACACCATGACACGGAACTTGAAGATTGCTTTCTGACTAGCCATTCGCTGCGTGTTGGTTTACCTTCGGGTAGAGGAGTTCATATCGTATCTAGCAGGATAACATAGTAGCTATCAAATAATATGTTCACAAATTGTAGCTTTAGTGAAGGGTTATTAACATAAACGATTAAAGTTCAAATTTTTTTAATGTTCATGCGTTTATTATTTCTTTTAAATTTGTGTTACAGAAAAACATAAAAGCCAACTNAGTTCAAATTTTTTTAATGTTCATGCGTTTATTATTTCTTTTAAATTTGTGTTACAGAAAAACATAAAAGCCAACTAATCGATTAGGCACTTTTAAATACAAATATTTCATATTTAATACTACTCAAATTTTCTGTACTGTAAGCATGCCTTAAAAAATATCTTTAAACGATTATTTATTCAATTTTTAACCGTTTAAGTGTAATGAATTATGAATGTTTCATAAAGTTATTACTCATAAAAATCAACTATTTATACGGTTGGAGTATTTATCAGAGTATTTATATCGTTCAGAGAAAGGAAAAAAAAAAAACAAGTTACTTTAATAAATACTGGACAATAAGTAATATGGGTAAAAATCATTATTTCAATATACAAAGGAAAGGAATAATATTTAAAAAAAACATAATTATTGCGAGTTATTATTTTATAAGAATATATGTGTCTCTAGTTCAACTATAAGTTTGTAAAGACTTAAATATTGTGATATCTATGCTACAGAACAAAATATAAGAAGAGGAAATTACTTTTTATTAAGTGAGGCAGTACAACTGAAGAGCGGAAATTCGAGGAAATGATTGTCGACCACTATGCTTTTAAGAATACAAATTCGGTGTCATTTAACGATGATGATAATAATAATTATTCATTTTGGCAATGCCTTGTACCTGAAATTCCGATGTCAACAGCACAAGTTAAATGAAAAATAAACCCCAAAGTAAAAGTTACAACAGGCCACAAAAATTCAATCTGCATCNGTCAACAGCACAAGTTAAATGAAAAATAAACCCCAAAGTAAAAGTTACAACAGGCCACAAAAATTCAATCTGCATCAATTGATTATTTTTAAGTGCAGATAAATGCCCTATAATAACTTCAGAGAATGATAATAAACCATTCGTACATACCAGCTTTCACGACACGTGAATGATGGAAATCAGAGTAGAGAATAAAATTTTTGTAAAACGTGCACTTCAGTAATTTTCAGCGTTATCATAACTTGTACACTTACATTAAAGGTATATTTGACGACATTCCATAAATAAAAGACTATCAGAACTTCTTGAATGAAGTAAATAAATCAATGAAGTAAATGAATAAATGAAATAAACAATTAGAGTCACATTTCTCGCGAGATAATTTACTGAAAATATAGAATTCGTGCATGTGCAGTTATAGACATAATTTCTCCGAAAAAAAGAAAGAAAAGGCATGACAGAGCTCAAAAATATGTAGGCAAATTCACAAATTGAATATTGGATATCAAACATCATCATTTTGAAACTAATACTGAGCTAAAAGCCATTGTTATCTGTAAAATAACGAAATTTATGTGAAGAAGAATTTGCATCAAATTTCTTCAGACCTAACGCCAGTGAAATTCTTCGTGAGTAGTTGCATCATACTCTAACGCCGAATACGTAATTTCCAAAACTAAAATGCTATACGAACTCACGGTAGTGTAACTGGCTGTGACGCAATATATATGTTATTAGTAAATCAGCCAGGTTTATTCCTAAGTTAGTAACTGTGATTTTGATGACTTGCAGATCATAATTCAATATTAAACATAGATATGTNGTGACGCAATATATATGTTATTAGTAAATCAGCCAGGTTTATTCCTAAGTTAGTAACTGTGATTTTGATGACTTGCAGATCATAATTCAATATTAAACATAGATATGTCAGTTAAATCTGGAGAAAATTTCTGCATTTAAGTAGTAAAGAGCAATAAAAATTCTTTACAAATCACTTTTTTTTTAAATCTCTATTAGTACACACTTAAATAAAGCTTGTTCTGAGTTCTTACCCAAAACGTTTGTAGGGACTACAACAATTTCTTGTTATTTGATTACAAAGCCATTCTCTAGCATGTTACTACCAAACAACTACACTGAAGAGCCAAACAAATGGTACACCTGCCTAATATCCTGTAGGACCTCCGCGAGCACGCATAAGTGCCGCAAGACTTCGTGGCATGGACTCGACTATTGTCTGAAGGTATGCAGGAGGCAATTCACACCATGAATCCTGCAGGGCAGTCCACAAATCCATATGAGTACGAGGCGGTGGAAATCTCTTATGAACAGTAAGTTGCAAGGCATCCCAGATATGCTCAATAATGTTCATGTCTGGTGATTAAGGTGGCCAATGGAAGTGTCTAAAATAAGAAGAGTGTTCCTGGAGCCACTCGGTAGCAACTCTCGATGTGTGGAGTGTCGCATTGTCCTAATGGAATTGTCCACGTCTGTCTGAATGCACAATGGACATGAATGGGTGCAGGAGATCGGACAGGATGCTTACGTATCTTACACCTGTCAGAGTCGTATCGAGACGTATCAGGGGTCCCATTTCACGCCAACTGCACACGCCCCCATACCATGACAGATCCTCCACTAGCTTGAAAAGTCCTCTGTTGACATGTAGGGTCCATGGACCTGTACACGTCCGTCTGCCCGGTGTAATTGGAAACGAGACTCGTCAGACCAGGCAACGTGTTTCCAGTCATCAATAGTCCTATGGCGGTGTTTTCGGACCTAAGCAAGGCGTAAAGCTTTATTTCGTGCAATCAACAACGGTACACGAGTGGGCCTTCGGCTCCGAAAGCCCATATCAATGATGGTCCGTTGAATAGTTCGCACGCTGGCACTTGTTGATGCCCCAGCATTGAAATCTGCTCCAATTTGAGAAAGGGTTGCACGTCTGTCACGTTTAATGATTCTCGTCAGTCGTCGTTTGTAACGTTCGTTCACGATATTTTCCCGGCCGCAGCGATGTCAAAGAATTGATGTTTTACCGGATTCTCGATATTCACGGTACACTCGTTAAATGGTCGTGCGCGAAAAACCAAATTTTATCGCTACCTCAGAGATGCTATGTCCCATCTCTCGTGCGCCAACTATAACACCACGTTCCTACTTACTTAAATCTTGATAAACTGCCATTGTAGCAGCAGTTACTGATCTAGCAATTTTGCCAGACGCTTGTTGTAGTCACTGGCAACCGCATCGTTTTATTCTGATTGGTTCCATACCTCTGAAATGTGCATACGCACGCCTATAAATGTTTTTTTCGCTCTCCAGTGTGTATATTATGATAAAAATAACGTAACGTTAAACAATGGAAGATATATATATATATATATATATATATGCCAATTTTGTTACAGTACGTCAGGTAGAGTAATTGATGGTGTGATTTTTATCCCTGCAGATTTCTGCTAGAGCTTGTGCGGTGATTGGAATATTTATTATCCCGCCAAAAAAGCCTAGCCTCAGCAAGCTACATACAGATCCCTGTTACTCATATAGGGCTGATATCTTCGTCGGAAGCGCTTTTTTAATTATGAGAATCAGAACAAGATCACAGCTTTCGTGGACGTTAAGTTGGCGCAGTGTTAAGAATGGAGATAACTTCGTACGGCTTAAGTCAGAGCAGAAATTTAAAAATGGATAAGTGCCAACTGCCGTTAATTACATAGCAGCAATAATGTTCTTTGGAAATTTTGAAATACTCATTTAATGCTCTGTTCAAGAAATGTAATTTTAAGGATATTTGTTTTATGAATTTGGAATATTATTATAATATCTAAATGTCGATAAATTTACTTTTCCCGAAATAAACTTTCTAACAGATAATTCATTGCAAATAAATTTTTAAGGTAGAGTGAAACTATTTGCTTTATTAAAAAGACAATATTTTAGTTCTTAAATTATAAGAATTTTAAATATTAGCTCCATACTAAAAGGACAAACATCACTTAATTAAATGCAAACAAGATAATCGAGTATTGACTTGTACATCGATTAGCCATATGCTGACATACGGAAACCACTACGCCAGAAATAATTGAGACAAGATTTTTCAGGGAATAAAAAGTTAATACGGTTTTCTGATAGTGAAAAAATATAAACGTATTCTGCAGTCGTCTACTAACATTCATGCGCCCCATGAAAAGTGCGATAACGCCGAAAAAAAGAAGACACTGAAATCACAATTTTTTCCGATATNAACATTCATGCGCCCCATGAAAAGTGCGATAACGCCGAAAAAAAGAAGACACTGAAATCACAATTTTTTCCGATATATTGTGAAAGAACTTGTTTCACTTTACCTTAATACCACTCCTTTTATTTCTATCACAATATAATTAATCGTCACAAACAAAGCAATTTTTTTAAATTTGCGTTTTCATTAACATATATTTTTTGTGTTCTCAAATGTGGCAATTATAAACACATATAAGAGAATGTTCTGAATCTTAAAAGTCAAACAAGCGATAGCAACTGTTAGTAAAACACGTTGTTATGAGCCATGGGGGCTCATNTGTTCTGAATCTTAAAAGTCAAACAAGCGATAGCAACTGTTAGTAAAACACGTTGTTATGAGCCATGGGGGCTCATAACACTCTTAGGAAATGTTAAGTTTAAGGAAAAAAGCATAAGCTCAGATAATTAAATGGATTGTTTGAAATAATTAATAAAGACATTACTTGATCTAAAGTTAGAAGAATATACAATGATATTAAATTAAAACTAAGTCCAACGGAAGTGGTAGGGAAGGACTTAAGGAAGGCTATTAGCTTGAGAAGGCGGATCATATAAAAAGGAAGGGAACTTACCCCAGCCTCGCACCCGACCCTCTGACGGAAGCGGCCCAAGGAACAGCTGCTGTCTGGTCTGATGTTCATAGTAGACGACGCCGGTCCTGGTCTTTGGCATCTATTTCCAACTGCTCGCCCCACCACGTGATCGCTGACGAACTTTGCTCTGATTGGTTCCCTTAGTGCTCTGGAGGTGGGCTGTTTCAGTTTTTATGTTACTGCCATGAAATGCTCTTGGATCAGTATCTTCGCTGTTGACGGGCGTCTTGTGTGAACGCCCCGTCGACTTGCTGCAATCATTCTTAATCTGATGTTTTGATACTGCAGCAGTTTTGTGGCTTCTTCACGCCCCTATTTTGTCGTGTCTGCAATCGTTCTGTCTTGGCGATAGTGAACTCTGTGGTACTTTTTCTTAGGTTTTGCTTGGTTAGGAAGTTTGAACAGGACCAATCATAACATTCCCCCCAAAGTGATTAAAAGCAGATATATCCCCATCTCTGGAGTGATGGTTGAGAACTTAGTAGAGAAGTAACATATTTGCTTGAATAACAGTGTATGTCTAGGTCAATGGTAGAAGAAGAGTATGTAGTGTGGATTAGGGACTTGAGAGTTCCCTGTAATTCTCATAGAAGAGTTAAACGGAATAAGTGTTGTGGAGAATGGAATAAAAGAGATATTGGTCACACTGATGGTTCGCCGCCGTCCGGTGGACTCTGCTCACACGTGGGGGCTGGCAGTGAAGTTGCTGACCAGTGACATCGGGCTCCTCCTTCCGCTGTCTCGTGCGAGGCTTGACTGAGGTGGTAGGAAGGGGTGAACGGATGTTGGACGTACATTAATGTATACATAATATACCAGATACTTCTCCGTGATCGTACATAGGCCTCTTGTCATATAAAGTCCCAATATAAACAGAATATTAGTTTACAATGAACATGAGTAAACGTGACTAGGCAAGCGTACTATTCGACTTCCTTTACATTATAATGTTTCATATCGTAATGTTGAACAAACTCTCTTGGGTAAGTAAATACGGCAGTGAAAACTTGCTGCCCGACTTTGTACAATATAAAGTTTACAAACTTGGTGAGTTATTCAAAAAGTCACCAGAAGGCAGCTCTTGTGTGCGCTGAGAACAGTCCCCTGCTTTGTTCGCAGTAAGGCGCACACAACTACTCGCAACGTAGTCTCATTACAAGTGTACAGAAGTGTACAAGCATCTAAATACATAGTTCCCCCTACAGCTATTTAAAAAGAGAATATTCATTTTGGTATAACTATGACATGAATCATCCAACTATTAGAATCACTTTTCATTGATAATGAATTGATTGAATGTATAAGCACAATTTACGTCAATAAAAGCGTCCATGCACTTCAGTACTTATCATACTGTATGGAGTGTCCCTATATATATATGTATATATATGTACATATATATATCCGAATCACTTTTTCAGGACACTGTCACTCTGCCTTACTTAACTGTTGGTTCTCAAACCAAGTATTGGATAATACAATTCTGAAACATAACTGATGTACACAAAGTGACATCTGAATGCCTCAAAAAGTACGTATCAAATTGTATATAAAAATGACGTTCATACTATATTTACAATAATTTATTTATCTACTGCTACGTATTACTGCACATGTTACCTGTCTTGGAAACGAATTGTTCCTATATTCGCTAATTCCTTAAATCAGTGTTCTAATGATATGAATTATATCTACTTATACTATGAGTGCACCCTGCAGGAAGTTATGGAGACAATGCATCGTAGGATAACCAAGTGGGAGATTGTTAAATGCGCCTATTATTATTGATTAAATACNTTATACTATGGGTGCACCCTGCCGGAAGTTATGGAGACAATGCATCGTAGGATAACCAAGTGGGAGATTGTTAAATGAGCCTATTAATATTGATTAAATATGTAATTTCATATTTACTGAGTTTCTGCCGGCAGTTTAAATAGGAGCATTTAACTAATAGGATGTGGGTTATAAGGANGTAATTTCATATTTACTGAGTTTCTGCCGGCAGTTTAAATAGGAGCATTTAACTAATAGGATGTGGGTTATAAGGATGGGCAAACGAAGCATGTGCACATATGGGGTTGTGAGCTCTGTTTCTGTAGACAGACCTTCAGAAGGCAACTGCAAATCTTTTACCACCGCGTTGCGGCAGTTTGTTTTACTTTAGAAGACGTTGGTAGGCATGCAGTATCACGCCACCCACTGATGCGAGAGATGCGCTGATATGACATCCGGTGTCCTTTTCAGCTTCCAACCGCAACTGTGCCATGAGCGTCAGTTCATTGTGGTGTCCTCGGTTCGATGTGGCACTGCAGCGCTGTGCGTTATGCGTAATAGTAAAAAGGAAAGAGAATTAAATTGATGATGCAGTTAGGAAAGATACGACCGGTAGAAATATTCACATCAGCAGTGAATTATGAATTATGATTCGTTCGGGTTAACTGTGTTTGCTGTAAAATCTGTGCTTTCCGGCAAATTCGAAAATACAGTAAAATACAGACTCCGATCAGTATCGCAATAACTGTCGTTATGAAATATGAATATTGTGGTAGTGTAATCATGGGCGTGAATACGTAATTGTACTCGTCGGGAACTCAATTATATCATGATTTCAAACGGTGTTGACCTGATCCAATATGAAGTGAATGTGCCAGTCCATGTGTAACAAGTGGGATATGTTCGAAACATGTATACCGGTGTTTAGTTGGAGTTGTTCTGGTTGGAAANAGTCCATGTGTAACAAGTGGGATATGTTCGAAACATGTATACCGGTGTTTAGTTGGAGTTGTTCTGGTTGGAAATATGTGTTTCTCAGCCACTGAATTGGGACACTAATATTTACTTGCGATGTGTTTGTTGCTCCTGTGTCGCAAATGTGTGTTTTCTGAATAATGACGTTATGTGCGGTCCTTAATTCGCAGTGACNGTGTTTGTTGCTCCTGTGTCGCAAATGTGTGTTTTCTGAATAATGACGTTATGTGCGGTCCTTAATTCGCAGTGACCGGGAATATTTAATTCTATTGTCCCTATGGACTCATGTTTGAGTTTGTGTATCGTGCCATTTAAGTTATATATATATATAAATATATATATATATGGGTGATGGTATATTACTGATTAAAAACTGGTTTGGAAAAATTACGTTATTTTTAAAAGTGATTCGTTCGTACATTGAAATTGACATTCATATATCTTCAGTGGTTGTTGACGTGCGATAAACATTTATTTGAAGCAGATAGTTTTGGTTACTGGTCTTTCACGCCGAATGTGGTAAATGTGGTCCATGTGTTCCGTTGTGTGCTTAAAGTCAACAATTTGTTGTGTCAGAAAATAAAGTGCTATAGTTTATTCACTAGTGTGCAAATAACACGATCTATGAAGAGATTGAAAGGGAGTCGTTATTGAGTGATAAACATGCCCATCTGATGTTTTCTGCAAAAGAGGTATTTGGACTTTAACAACAAATTGAGAAGGACTGATGCTACATTCTGTTTNGTGTTTGTTGCTCCTGTGTCGCAAATGTGTGTTTTCTGAATAATGACGTTATGTGCGGTCCTTAATTCGCAGTGACATGGAATATTTAATTATATTGTCCCTATGGACTCATGATTGAGTTTGTGTATCGTGCCATTTAAGTTATATATATATATATGTATATAAATATATATATATGGGTGATGGTATATTACTGATTAAAAACTGGTTTGGAAAAATTACGTTATTTTGAAAAGTGATTCGTTCGTACATTGAAATTGACATTCATATATCTTCAGTGGTTGTTGACGTGCGATAAACATTTCTTTGAAGCAGATAGTTTTGGTTACTGGTCTTTCACGCCGAATGTGGTAAATGTGGTCCATGTGTTCCGTTGTGTGCTTAAAGTCAACAATTTGTTGTGTCAGAAAATAAAGTGCTATAGTTTATTCACTAGTGCGCAAATAACACGATCTATGAAGAGATTGAAAGGGAGTCGTTATTGAGTGATAAACATGCTCATCTGATGTTTTCTGCAAAAGAGGTATTTGGACTTTAACAACAAATTGAGAAGGACTGATGCTACATTCTGTTTNTCATCTGATGTTTTCTGCAAAAGAGGTATTTGGACTTTAACAACAAATTGAGAAGGACTGATGCTACATTCTGTTTATGGAAGCTGATAATACGCAGTGTGATGTGTCGCCGATACTGCTAACTTCAATTCCGTGGATTCCAGATATTTTTGTAAGTCGTGTAGGTCTTTTAAAAACTTCTCTTCCGGAACGAGTTTAATCGGAAAATGATTCGTTGTGCACTGCGTGATGTGTGTTAATATTTCATTTTCCTGTAAGAGGATATTTAGTAAGTGTAAAACAATGGAAAGTGTTAGTTGTTATGTTTGTGCTAAAAGTTCAGTGTTAAATAAGGTGCCATGTTGTCTCAACGAAAGTGTTATGTTGTTAATGGTGTCTGCAATTAAATGTANAGTTCAGTGTTAAATAAGGTGCCATGTTGTCTCAACGAAAGTGTTATGTTGTTAATGGTGTCTGCAATTAAATGTAGTCTACCATACATTTGTGACGTGTATTGCACATTTTTAATGATGTCTTTGATGGCCTCATTGTTTGTATGCACCGACTTTAGGATATTATTGACATTCTGTAAAGATAATTTAGCCATTTGAAATAAATTTTTTCCAAGTGTTTATTGGTTAGTGTATTGCAACACGATGTAAACAAGTCGCCGATGAATTGGTTACCTCGACGTTTGCGAATCTGTGGTTCCGTTTCCGCATGGTATTCGGTTACCAGGTGTTGCTGGATATTGTCGATTGTGCGTGTTAAGGTTTTCGAATTTTTGCATAAGTATGTAATGTTAAACTGGGACATGTGGTTCTCCCATGTTTGTGTTATGAAAGTTGGCAGTGGCGTTTGCAACGGAATACTATAAATCACTGGTATGGATTCCTCGTATACGATGGCTTGGTGAACGTCATGCCAGTAAATGCCGGAATGAATCCGGAATATCGGGTAACTACTGGAAGTGATGGAAGAAGATATTTGGAAAAAATATTGGAAAAATACACATAACAACGCAGCACTTGTCATGATAAGTAATCTCCTGCAAACAACATTACACATGAGTTCCTTTTATTATAAATTCTTTCATACCTTACTTAAGAATTTGACATAGTTGTATGGGTGAGGCTGTACGTTCTGTGACTTGGCGTGAGTATTTATCTGTCCGACAGCGGTGAGGGGTGTTATTTGTACGTTTTCCCTAGGGGGTTGCGGTAGTAATGATGTGTGGTATGAGCATTGCTTGCTATTTGTGATTGGCGGTTATGTGAATTGTAACCGGCCAGAGTGAACCTTCGAGTGTTTCTTAAATAAGCCGGCCTAATATGTCGTGTATTCACTGTATCCCTAAATTCATTTCCACGCCATCTCATCTCTATGACTACCATGTTTTTAGAGAATACCTTGAATATTTTATAGGGACCAATAAATTTAAATGATAGGCATTTCCTCTGTGCGTGGTTTTTCAGCCGCACCCATTGATATTCATTGTACTGAGAGGGATGAAACCTCTTATTAAAATATTTTTCTTGGATCCGTTGACCGTTACATATATTATTCGCAGCCGTGGCTCGTACGTTTTCTAAAGTCTGCAGCCAGTCGGCGGTTCTTATGTCTGGTTTGTTAAGGACTACGTGTGAAGGTTGGCTTGCATTAACTCCGTGGATGAGATAAAACAGTGTGAACCCCGTTGTTGTATTAACGGTAGTATTATAGTTGCAGATAATAAATTCTAAATATTTGTCCCAATTCTGTTGGTCGGACTCCGCGTACATTGTTAGCTGTTTGCCAATGACCTTATTCATGGCCTCAGTTAAACTGTTAGCCTGCGGATTATAAGCCATAGTGCATAGTTTTTAGATTTTTAATTTGACTATCAATTTTGAAATTACTTCATTTTAGAATGACGTGCCGCGATCAGATAATAAAAATTTTGGACACCCAAATCTAAGTATTATTGTTTTTATAAATTGTCCGCACGTCTTTTCATTTCGGTTTTTGACTGGTGTAGCCATGAAATAGCGTCTTGTATGTTCGATCATAGCTAAAATGTACTTATTAACAGCTTTCGTGATTGGGAGGGGTTCTTTGACATCGATCGACCACATAGAAAATATAGGAGGAGGTGGAATGTATTGCAACTCTTCTGCTGGTTAAGTATTAGCTTGTTTGAGCGTTGACAATTCTCACACGTTTTAATTTATTCCTTGACATATTTTCGTATTGTTTCCCAAGTATACGCATGTTTTATTTTATCTATAGTCTTACGAACACCAAAATGTCTGCCTCCGACTAACTCGTCGTGATGGGCCATTGTAATTTCTGGCACATAATGCTGTGGTACCACTGTTAGATGTCGTTCGCCTGTTGGCGTATATAATTTGTCATATATTTCCTCGTTAGCTGTTACCCTATACCTGCGAGATAAACAACGAATTACTGTTGAAACACTATCGGGTTGTGTAAGAGCTTGTTTTAGTTGTAAAATAAATGTGTCCTTGTCATACTCTCCCTGAAATGGTGATGTCTTTGTCGGAATATGCTGAAGTTGGAATAAAAAAAGTTCGCTTTCTGGTTCAAGTGATTCAGTCAAATTTGTAATCACTGGGGTAAAGTGTACTTAAACATGAATGGACTTTGTATACAACGCAACATTAGCGACGGGCCTATCACACTGAAAAGATTTACTTTGAGCCTTTTCCTCTGACACTACATTAATTTTGATTTGATAGTAAGTTGATACTGTGTGTAGTATTAATTGAACTGGGAGATTATGCAGCTCGTTTTTAATTTTTATCTCAGATATATTATCCGCTCTATTTCCCGCGATATACAAACTATGTCTATATTCTTCCCAATTTTGGATGATAAACCTCACAATTGTTCTCTTGACCTCTTCAGTTTTTTCTTTGCTACAAAGTATATTTTTTGACATGGCCTCAAAAATATTATCTTCGTGCGGCGGGGGAATATTAAGTAATGTGTAACTTTTATTGTTTATTATTTTCTGGTACATATTTGCGACGTCAGAGTGTATTACACGAGATAAATAATCAGATTTGATATTATTTCATTCCTTAATAATTATGTTTCAAATGAAAAATCGCTTAAGGCAGTTACAAATTTCTGGATATGGTTGTTGTGCTCAGCCATTGATTTGAAATATCTAAGTGATGCCAGATCTGTTTCGACTATAAATTTTCTCCCGTTTAAATACAGCAGAAAGTAAGTACAAAAATATTTTACCGCCTCTAGTTCCCTTTCTGTCGTCGACCAACTTCTCTCGTTTTGTGTTTGTGATTTTGACGCATAAGATATAACAAACAGTCGACCATGGTGGTCTTCCTGTTAAAGTGCTCCGCCAACAGCTGTTTTGGACGCATTACAAACTAAGATTGTTTTCCTGTTATCTATAAAGGGTGCTAGTACCGGAGGTGAAGTTATAGCTTTCTTTAACTGTAAAAACGCGGACTGTTGGGGAATATCCCAGTAGAATTGTGTGTCTTTTTTTGTTAATTCTGTTAGAGGCTGCGCAATTTTCGAGTAGTCACTAATAAATTTTCGTAAGTAAGAAGTGAGCCCCAGAAAGGATCGTAATTGTTTTACGCTTATGGGTCGCGGTGCGTTAACTGTTATTTTAATTTTCCCTGGATCTGGTGCAAGACCCTTAGGCGTTAGTTGATGCCCCAGTATTTTTATTTCCTAGGATGCAAATATTCATTTTCTTGGATTAAGTTTTACCCCAAATTCTCTCATACGTACAAGTAGTTTTTCAAGATTACGAATGTCTTCATGAAAATCATTTCCTATTACAAGTATATCATCCGCGTAACATATTACTGACTGCCATCTGAGGTCCCCTAATATTGTGTCGACAAATTCCTGAAAAAACTTTGGGATGCTTTTCAATCCCATGGGTAATCTACAGTATTGAAACCATCCTATTTGGTCTATAGCAAACGCCAATTTATATCGATCTTCTGGCTTAATGGAAATCGCATAAAACCCGGAAAACATATCTAAACTAGTAAAATACGTCGTATTTTGGAGGATTTGCAAAATATCGTCGCTTCATGGCAGTGGATAATTTTGGTCTGGAATGAAATCATTAAGTCTCCTGAAATCAGTTACCATCCGTATTGTCCCGTCCTTTTTCAGTACGACTAGACACGGAGCGGCCTAAGGACTTGTTGATTTTTCAATTATGTTAGCCTCTAATATATCTTGGATTTGTATTTCAAAAGCTTCTATTCTTGAAGGAGCTATTCTGTACGGTTTGCAATGTACTCGTTTGGTGGTTGTTAAATCAATTTGGATGTGATATTTTTCTGTTTCAGTTAGTTCTGTAATCTTAAACGCGAATCTGTATTTATATATCTGTAATAGCGTTTGAATTTTCTCTTTTTCCTCTGCGTATAAAGCCGGATTTATGTTTTTATACAGTAGTTGGTGGACGCCAGGCTATAAATTTTGCATTTGTTGGATTGTGTTGAAAAAGAAAACACTATTATCTTCGTCCAGATCAATAAACGGTATTGTAGTGATTTTATCATGCGTATGTCTAAGTGTTGCGACTTTCTCATACAAATCTGGGATTAAACGGTGTTTCCGAATAAAGACACAGCCAATTATGGCGTCAGATAAAAGGTTTTCAATGACTAGAAACTTATGTTTGTATGTGTGCCCTTCAATTTGGAATGTTAGATTTATATAGTGTTGAGGGGATGGTAGCTTGTCCGGCGCTGTCATTATTTTAAAGGATTGTGAGAGTGGTTTTAATTTGTGACTACCTACCATGGTTGCGGCTATGCATGACTTGGAACACTCTGTATCAATTAAAGTTAAAAACGTGTTGTCTTTCGTGTTAATGACGATTTTCGGTGTGGCGCCTACGTTCTTCGTGANGTATCAATTAAAGTTAAAAACGTGTTGTCTTTCGTGTTAATGACGATTTTCGGTGTGGCGCCTACGTTCTTCGTGATTTTCATTATCGCTATGGGGACTGGCTTTTTCGCCTTGTAGTTGGTCTGCTGTGTTGCTGTGTGGAAGTCTTTCACACTCAACGTCGGTTTATTAAGTTCTTTAAATTTTCTGTGTTTTTCGTATGCCTGCTTACCTACAGTGCGTGAACTGTGTGGTTAAGTAACTGTATGTTTTCGTAAAAACTTTGAAACCTATGGCGCATGTCAGTTTGCCACTCTAAACCTTTCTTGGGAAACATTGGGCATATGGCAGAATGATGTCCCTCGTAGAAACATAACGCGCAGGTGTGTGCGAATTCGTTCTGTGGCCCGTATTTTAACGCGGCATATTGCTGTACTACTCTCTGCGCTGGACCTTGTTGTGTTTACATTTTCTATGTGCTGCGGGTAATTTTGTATTCTGTTATGTAGTTTCCTATTTGGAACATTATGAGGGGGGTTACGGAGCCGGTTTATCGTCCGTTTCGTAAACGTCTCTTCTTTTGTTAACTGTATGTGGTACCTGCTTTCGACTGTTAGTTTGATACTGTGGCCAATATCGCCTTCGTTCAAATTCTTTTGTACACGGTTGTCGTGTTCTGATAGCCCAGTTTGCATAAATTTTACATATCAGTGTCCGTATGCAAGGCATCTGTTGCGGTCTGACCGAAAACATGTTGTACCAGGCTTACAAAATTGACTCGCCATGTGCGCATATGTGTGCCTTTGCTTGTCCCATTGTTTGGGTTGAAGTGTGCAGGGTGTATAGGGGAAAACTACATCCTGTACTTTCCGTTTTTTGAATTGTTAAATGTTTTTGCGTGTGGCGTAGGATAAGGTCAATTCATGAGTAGCTGGGGGCAATAGTATGGGTATTACGGTCCTGAGCTGTAGAAAGGCTACGGTGGATCTTGAAACATGGAATGCGCCTTCATCGCGGGCGCGCTGTATGTGTGAAAACGTTTGGGTTTTCTGAAATTTGCTTCTCGTGTTTTTCCCTTTCTAGTTGAACTTTGTTTTGTTGGGCACGAGGTTTTTCGTCTACACTAGTGTTATCTCGGGACACTGATAGTTTACTAATTTCTTCCTTCAACTCCTTAATCTGAGTTGCCATGTAATTGTTAGAGTTTTGCATATGTTTCTGTAGATTTTGTCTATATTTGTGAACATCCGTCTCTATATCCATGATATTGCAGATCATTTCTTGCAGTGTTTTATTGTTCATGACTATAAGTTTATCGACTATCGTTGGTGCTAAAGAATTCCAGAGAATTTTTATAATTTCACCCTCTGGCATGTTGTTTTTAACCTTATTGGCGAGAAAAATGATTTCCTGTACATGTACAGTTGCGGATTCATGAAGCTCCTGTGGCTTTTCGTACAACGTTCATTTATTTTAACCGATGATTTCTTCAGTTGAAAAAAAAACTGGCCAGTTGACGCGTAACTCTTTCCCATGAAAGTAAGTGTGGATCTGTTTGATTTACAATATTTTCACATACTCTCTTGGGTGAGCCTACAAGTTATATTTGTAGTCGTTTAATTTTGGTTTCCTCATCCCACTGGTTGAGGTTGGCTCCCGTTTCAAATTGCTTTAAGAATTCCGAAATGTCTTCCTCCTGTGTACCATGAAGTTTCTCTACCGGCACCGGTTGTTATACTACGATGTTAAATTTCGGTATTTCCTCCATTTTTGTAAGCGGTTGAGTATTCGACGTACCTGTATCGATGGGTTGTGTGGATTGAGACTGGTAGTCGAATGGTAGGGCTCTTAAGGCGCCTCCACCATTTTTTATGAGCCTTGGTGGCTCATAATACTCTTAGGAAATGTTAAATTTACGGACAAAAGCATTAGCTCATATAATTAAAAAATTGTCTGAAATTATTAATAAAGACATTACTTGCTCTAAAATTGGAAGAGTATGCAATGGTATTCAATTAAAGTTAAGTCCAACGGAAGTGAGAGGGAAGGACTTAAGGAACGCTATTAGTTAAGAACGAGGATCACATATAAAGGAAGGGAACTTACCCCAGCCTCGCACCCGGACCCGCTGACGGAAGCAGCTCAAGGAACAGCCACTGTNCGGTATTTCCTCCATTTTTGTAAGCGGTTGAGTATTCGACGTACCTGTATCGATGGGTTGTGTGGATTGAGACTGGTAGTCGAATGGTAGGGNGTATTCGACGTACCTGTATCGATGGGTTGTGTGGATTGAGACTGGTAGTCGAATGGTAGGGCTCTTAAGGCGCCTCCACCATTTTTTATGAGCCTTGGTGGCTCATAATACTCTTAGGAAATGTTAAATTTACGGAAAAAAGCATTAGCTCATATAATTAAAAAATTGTCTGAAATTATTAATAAAGACATTACTTGCTCTAAAATTGGAAGAGTATGCAATGGTATTCAATTAAAGTTAAGTCCAACGGAAGTGAGAGGGAAGGACTTAAGGAACGCTAAGAGTTAAGAACGAGGATCATATATAAAGGAAGGGAACTTACCCCAGCCTCGCACCCGGACCCGCTGACGGAAGCAGCTCAAGGAACAGCCACTGTCTGGTCTGATGTTCGTAGTAGACGACGCTGGTCCTGATCGTTGACGTCTATTACATACTTCTCGCTCCACCACGTGACAGTTGACGAACTTTATTCCAATTGGTTCCCTTAGTGCTCTGGAGGCGGGATGTTTCGATTTGTGTGTTACTTCCCTGAAATGCTCTTGGATCAATATCTTCGCTGTTGACGGGCGTCTTCTGTGAATGCCCCGTCGACTTGCTGCAATTATTCGTAATCTGATATTTTTATACTCCAGCAGTTTTGTGTCTTATTCGTGCAATTTTTTTGTCGTGTCTGCAATCGTTCTGGCTTGGCGTTAGTAAACTATGTGGCACCTTTTCTTCGGTTTTGCTTGATTAGGAAGTTTGAACGGGACCAATCATAACAACGTGTCTATAAAAAAAACTAAACTCTAACGGTTTCCATCTCAGTATACTTTATTGTAACATCCTTTCCACTTAGTTTCCTTGTAAACTTTCCTACAAATTCTGTAATAGCCCACTCAAGAACAAATTAAAAAATATATGTATTAATAATATGTTCTATTACCATACCAATAATTTTTCTGATACGAGTGTTTATAATTTTACAGGATGGTAAAGCGAATGTATATGACGGACTTTCTAAATAGTTGCTTTTGGTAGATCATTTTTTCATAAGTGATATTTGAATATTGTTTAAGAATTACTTGGCCATTTTCCAACCACTAAATGACGAAGAAAATTTCGTTGCCCGTCCATCTCCTTCAAAATCATAATCGTTTCTTATTAACACTAGTCTATGGCTTGGACAGAGGCGGAGAGTATTTAAAGCTGCAGTGTTTTGGATTGCGGTGAGAACTAGAGACCTCATGCTGGTATTAGGTAAGTTGGTAAAGTACTGCCATCAAACAGGGCTTACGTGGTCTCGCCACACATTATCGTTTATCGCGTAAGTATTTCATTTAAACTACCGTGTTCAGAGAAAAACCTGGAAGCACGAATATAACCAAAAGAAACGTACCATAACCCTACGTAAGTCATGTACTTATTAAAACTTCAGACTTTCAATTGCCGACATAATTAATATCTTTACAGCAACTGTAGTAATCGCTTGAGGAAAGTTTCAAAATTTAGCTAAATGACACCACGTTCAGCCGCTCTTGTATAGGTAAAGTTTTCGACAGTGGCGGAGCAAAGAGAGTGTTTGTACGCTGGATCTTTACATTACACAATATTAGCATACTGTTATTAATAAACTGGAAATATCTACACTGCATTTTCGAGCAAACTTAATGAACTCAGATGGTAGAAATTCAGAGTTGCCTATACTCTAAAATAATATGTTAAAGTGGTCAAGAATTAGTGTATTGGTAACCTACTTCAAGTTTAATAGCTTTTTGAAATTGATCGTAGAGTTCCTAAGAGTCATTTCTCTTTTATGTATGAAATGTTACAATGAATAGGAGTGGCGTATTTTTCACTCATACTTACTCAATAACGTAAAATATTTCGAATATATTTTGCTGTACGCGATTCCTATTCTGGAAAATTAATATAATTATTTTAAGACTGACTGGTTGTAAATTACGAACTTAGGAAGCTACCTTAGGAATAAAATAGTTACTTTTTATTTAAAACGTTAAAATTTCCTATTACGCGTTTTTTTTTTAACTCATTGTGAGCAGGTTTATTTTCTTTTATCAAAACATGTTAGGTACGTAACAGTCAAAGGCTTAAGACAAGCGGAAGCATACAGGCAGCTGACTAATTCCTTACAATTTCTCCTCTTCCTACAGTATATTCAATTGTTTTAAGTTTACTGAAAGCTTGTACATCGATTGGTGTTTACAGAATTGGTTGCGTTTTTAGCAAAACTGTAATTTCCTTATTATTCAGTGTAGGTGGGTCTGCTTGAACGTGAAGTAGGTGGTAGAGTGGCTTCCAATAGAGAACTTTAGCAGACTGTGCAACGTGCATGACTTATTGAAATTTATTTCACACTCTACTAAAATTGTTACAAAATATTTTTTATATTCCATGTGAAAAATTAGGCATATATTTTGTACCGCTGTAAATATTTTGCTATAATTAATACTTGAAATATTAAAAAATTTAAATTATAACCACTTTTTAAAACAATTGTAGTTTTTAGATGCTTCAGAAAACGCATTTGCTAAAAACCGCTTCATCAAGCAAGACAGTCATAATATTTACTCTCGTTGTATGTAACAAAAATGTTTACAGGCACTTATACTAACTGATTTTATGTACATCCATTTAAGCCATGAAAGTTACAACTGGAATAAACGGTCAAAAGTACGATTATTAAAAANATGTACATCCATTTAAGCCATGAAAGTTACAACTGGAATAAACGGTCAAAAGTACGATTATTAAAAATATTTTTTTACATTATTACTAATACTTTATACGTACAGCCAAATGAATTATTATCATTGTCCTTCTTGACGAAGGTTTTATGACAATCTGTGCTTTCTAAAGAATGTATATTAAAAATACGCTTAAATTTTTATTAAAGTGAATTATAATTGATTTACGATATTTATATAAGTAACGTGTACAGAAATATTTATTTAATATCGTACTTTTCTGGCAATTATTAAAGTCTTTGCAATATATTTGACTGAGTTCTACGTGTTAAACATTCGGATGCAGTGCTCCATTAGAAGCCACTCTACTTCTACCTTAACACATACATCATCTAGATTGGACAAACTGAACGAACTACTGAAATACATTGGATCTAGGAAGCGGTCCACGGTTCTTGATACCATTAATTTACTAAATAAAATGTATGCTCCACACATCTGTACATTCTTCAGAAAAAAAATATTTTCTTCAAGGCGTATACGCATAATGTAAATCTTGACATCGTATAAGCTTTAAATTTCCTTGGAAAATATATCTGTGCGGCGGCTACAAAAACCGATTTAAAAGTTTACCTTACCAAATAACATTAATTTTTTTCTCAAACGCCATTTTTAGAGGATACTGCAACCAGTATTATTTAAGCAGGCAGGGCATATATATAAGTTCACTACTATTCACAATACAAAACAATTTGTTGTTTGATACAAGAAATTGTGCCCCGTGAACTTCCACAATTTAACTAAATCCGTTGATTTAGATACACCCAGTCAGAGCAGTTCAGTTGACCCAACAACTCACACTAAGCCCCAAGCTGATATAGCCGTGCACCTTTGGTGCTTTTCCATGAAGTTTTGGGACCCACGCCCCTCCGGGGAGATATGTATTCAAAACTCTCTGTCCAAAAGAGTACCGAAGATGTGCCACCGCTCACTTCATTAGCCCGTAATTGGGAGGTTTCAACAACTATCAGAACGAGTCCAACTTCCTTAGGTCGGTTACAAGAGAGAGAGAGAGCCTCTGAAGGTGCATTTCGAACTTCCCATGCTCCCTATCTAAGTGATCATAGCATTTAAGGTTTTCACCCAGAAATTTCCGTAGACGGAGGATAAAAAGGCTTATGAAGTCACTTTTCGGTATCTGTGTGTCCGTGCTTGTGTAGGTGGTTGTGCGTGCGAAAAGTTTGAATAAGGTAAACGAATTTCACCCAACTAGGTCCACGTATAGAACTTAGTAAAGACATTTGACTTATGTAGCTTTAGACAACACCACGTGTTTACTTAAAAATTGCGGGCATTAAAAAATCCTGGGTGCTATGTAATATCTTGGGAACCATTTAACTGATTTAAAACAAATTGTGAATGTTCTCAGTGGCACCAAAATGCATTGTATTTATATATGGATATTGTTGTTTTTCCGCCATTTTTAAGGATAGCGTCACATAAAAACACATATTTTACATAATATATCGGTAACTAACCAACCAATTCTTGCCAAATTTGGCACGATAGTAACACTATAGAAGGGCATGATAAATTAATGTGAATTACTTGATTAGGCACTTATTTTAGAAATGGCGGAGATACAAATATTTAAGGTATACTAAGTGTATCTTCTATAAAGTTAGGTCAATTTCGACCAAATTTTTTATGCTGAAAATATCTATTACAAGCATCATATATACCAACAAACAGCCACGTATGTCAACCACTTTGTAAGATAGCTCCACATGAATAAATTAAGTGCCTTTTGTCATATCTTGCTAAACAATTAATGATATACCTAATTTGGCAAACAAATTGTACGGCAGCAGAAGATTGTGTTTATTGGTATATTTTAAGGTGTGGGTAATTTATTTTCAAAATGGCGGAGATGTGGTTATTTTACTTTAGTATGTTAAAACATCCAAACGGTGTAATCAATTTCAATGTAACTTTGTATTCTGGCAGTATATATTACAACAATCTAATATATCTATATGGAGCCTCTCTTTTTTTCATTTTGAAAGGTAACACTTTTCGGAAAAGAATTTTTATTTAATATATTTAGGAGTACTTGACTTATTCCTACCATATTTGGAAAATAAGTAGAACTAGAGCACATCGTGTAAATTGTAATCTTACATAATTTAAGTAGGGTTAGTAAAATATTTTCAAAATGGCTTCTAAATAAATAATTCATATAATTTATTTTGTCATTTGTTCATAGAAACTCTTAAAATAACACCAAATAAGAAAATAAATTTTTTATGTCATGTACACTCACGTGCTTTAAGTGGCTCATACACTTATTATCAAAATGAGAGCCCTGTTATTATGATTAAGAACATTAGACTAATTTCATCCGACGTCCATGTTCCGAATCTCATCTCCATAGTGCAGATGATTCCACGCTACCTTATATTACGAGGTGTTGTGGATCCGAGTCCATGGAAAGGCATGTGTGTATTTATAACTGTCTCACAACTGTTGCATACGTTTGCGGTTTCATCTCTAATGATATTGCTGTCAACAGGGCGTTAAGTACTACGTACTATCTATGCATTTAAAAACTTCTTAAAAATGTTTTCTACCCATGTTGAGTAAACTTGGCTAGTTAGTTATATCAGCAACTTATTGTTTTTCATATCTACCTATCAAATTTCTGTCTTTGGACTCTGGGTGCTCAGTATTCCACAACAATATCTAGATGTTGGCCTTATGTACCAACTATTGGCCTAAGCCAACCAGGCAGATAATCCTTCGAATGAAGTGAGTGCACCAGTTAGATGGCTGAGCATCCTTTTTAAACCAGGCGTATCACATGCTGAAGCATTGGAAGAGCAAGAGGATCTCAGTAACCTGATATGTACTCCGGAGTCGTGTGAGCTACAATGTTCCATACTTGGGCAAATTTCCCTGACACTCCAGCACGTTGATGCCCTCCTCCGAGCAACAGAGAGTCAACGACTCGTCCCACATGGGTGAATTTGTACAATCATTTCCCCAGAAAAAAACCATGGTTTAAGTATACGATCACATATGAACGTAAGTGTGCTATAGAAAAAAACTATATTTATTTTAGCCAGCTAGCTGATTATAAACAAACGAATAGCACTGCGATAACGTACGAATTCCCATGACACACTTATCGAAAATGATATTTACTGTTGTTCGTGCGTTAGTGTTAGTCCCGTATGCACGTGTACCGATATGTAATGACGTCACGTTTCCCTTGACAGAATTTCAGTTATACACTGAAAAAAAAAAATTTTGTGGCGGCCCCAAAGAGTTTTGTTGGTATACCCCTGCCAAACTTAATTTTTGTGACTACAAAAAATATTATTGTACTAAAATAATTCTTTTTTGACCACAAATATATAGTGGTGAAAATGAAGAAAAAAATTTATTTTGTAACAAAACATTTGGCGGGGTGAATATCAACCAAAAAATTTGTTGTCTCTTAAATACATATATATATATATTTTTTTTCAGTGTGATAAACGATATGGCAGACGTGCGAGTAAAGTTCACCAATTCCCTTGTATGTTAGTTTTTGTATAAATTATGGTGACTAAACATTTTTTTTATGCTAACTGAAATTTGATGATGATGTGATTAACATAATTCTTGTCGAACACCCTGAAGAATTTATTTTGATCTTTTAAATAAACATTAAATTCGTAAATTTTTACACCTTATTTTTATATGGATTTATTTTCCTTTGGTAATGTTTAGTGCAATTATGTAGTCTTCAGAACAATATCAGCGTTATTAAAACTTACAAGTTCAAACTAATTTTTTTTTTGTTATTGTTATTGAAGTATTGTGTACGATCAATTATTACAAGTAACTTTCAATTTGGGGAAAACATGGTATTGCCTAGCATACACATATTTAATAAAAACACTGCATTATTGGCACATCTACACTTAGTGCTGGTAAAAGCTTTCCTCACATTGGCAATAATTACACTGAAGTACATACGCGTTTGTTCGGAAAATGAAACAAATGTAAATTTTAGTAGAATAAAAAGTACCAACTTTACAATAACCTTATGAAAGCCACTGCACTCATAATGAGTTCGGACTGCCGGCTTGTATTAGCCGTTTTATTGACGGGGTGAAATTTCCCATTTTAAAAATTAAAGTTTAATGATCGTAACAAAACCTTATAAGCTTTATTCCCAAAATAGAAACACTTATTTGCATACAAATTTAATCACCCTGAATGCGTCTTAGAAGTGGCACGTACACAGGCAACGTTAAAAAATTGTATCACACGAAGTATGTATTGTAGGAGACCAACTCTTGCACGATGCACAAAGTGTGGTATTACACCACTCGTAGCACAGGGAAAGACAGCGATACGGTCGGGCATGGAGGCATACAGACGTCGAATGTTCTCCTAAGGAAGATTTTGTCACAGATGGCTCAAATGTCACACCAAATCCGCCGTAGTTGCCGCTTAGCAAATTTGCCATCCAATCTGGTTCCACACATGCTTGATGGACAA
>NQII01009559.1:0-45325 GCA_002778355.1 Clitarchus hookeri | reverse complement strand
TACTACTCAACATCTAACGTTGCAGTGCACCTTCCGATAAATATTTCGATTTAAATCTATTCCTGTAAAAATTACATTAAAAAAACTTTTTATAAAAAGCATAAAAAGTTATTTTGGGTACATAGTTTCATTTCAAGCTACCCTGTAAACCAACTTTTGAACACATTTTTGAAAAGCTGTACCCGTAACATACATTAGATAGCGACTACGCTCGCAAAGCAAGTTTCAACTACAATTACAGTGAAACCCGTACGTTACACTTTTCAAGGGACCAGGGGAAAAATGTTGCAAAATGCAGGAAAGTGTAAAACAGGGGTTCTACTGTAGTGACATCACAAGACAGCAGCTAAATGCAGTTTTCCCACACATATAAAGATCCTTGAATTTATAAAGAAGTTTGGTCACTAAAAATGTTCCAGTAGGTATTTGTATTAAAGGCCGTTCTCTGTAAAGTGAGCACTTTTAAGGCCCTAGTTACTTTTTCCTTTCAGCCATTTTTTGTCCTCTAACCACCTTTTTAAATAAATACTGCCATGTAAGTAATCAACAGTGTGTGCATATTCCACCGCATTCGGAAGTTAAAGGCTAAAATTAAATATATTTATCGACTATTATTCCAAATGAGAGGGCTTTCAAAAGTGCTCACTTTACAGTGAATAGCCTTACACACACACACAATCAAACCAATTTATAGCAAACACATTTTGTCATTTGGATAACTTTGTACAGTACTATAGTGTGTGTTCTTCCACCGTATGTAAAACAAACATTGCCGTGGTCTTGATCACTTTATTCATGCATACGTCAAGTGAAACCGTGGCTGTGTTCAAACTGACCGTTTAGTATTTAGCAGCATTCAATTCAAAATGCCGACAGTAGTCGCTAGTTCAATGATGGTTGCAATTTGGTAGTTCAGTTTTATTATATAATAAAAACCAAATGACAAAATATCAAACAAGTCACCACTTTAACCTACTAATTCAGGTCACGTGGCATTTTCATAAACTACAGGCGCCAATTAGAAAACTGCCTTTGAACTAATCAGAAGAGTAAAAATTTTTTTTTTACAAATTTGCTCACTCCTACAGTTATATACGGCATTACAAAAACCAACAGCAAAAGAAATAACTTGAGTGCTCACAAATGTTTACGTACATACACACATTCTTTATTATCCTGTAGACAGTCAGCCACGGCTAAAACTTTTAATTCTACGTTGAGACACGGAACAACTTTCTCTCCGTTATTACTAACTTCACTGGGTGCATACTGGTCTGTGCGTCGGTTAAAATGTATTTAGGTAGGGACGGTAATATTTTTTTCAAAGGTTGATTTCAAAAGTACTCAATTAACCATTAGCACCCTATACACATTTTCGTTTAAAATGAAGGCTTCACAGCCACCTACCTAGATGTATATTTCATGGTTAATTTCATTAAGTAGAGACCACTGATATATGGCAGGGAATCTTCAAGATTTCATTTGAAATTAAATATGGCAGGTGGTACTAGTTGCCCTAGCCGATACAAAGTTACCCCATATGACTGATGTTCCCCATTAAATGCCTTGCTCATGCACATACCTGAACAGAGCAACTTGTCTGCAGCAGCACAACAAAAGACAAAATATTTACAGTTTTATTGCACGAGCTTCCACCTTTGCACTTACCTTTGTTACCATTTCATTTTCTCCGNAAAAAAAAAAAAAAAAAAAAAAGTATATATATATATATATATATATATCTAGAATGCAAGATTATCTGATTTTACTAGCCAGTTCATTCTAAATGTCTCAACCAAAATTATTTTCTGCAACAAACTGTTTTCACATTTTTGTAACTTGGTTATATATGGTATATTCTTTAACTAAAACAAATATACAAAATTAACATGGATTCAAATTAACTCAAGGCTGCAAGTTCATCATCATCATCAAACATAATTAAGCCTATTAAGCTTAAAAAAAGGTATGGAAGTAATTCCTAAGAGCAGTATAGGGTTTTGAAGCTGGAACTGAAACACTTGCTGGGAATATTATCAAACAAATTTAAGTTGGGAATACTGTCTGCTCTGGATGGGTAGGCCTACATGAGTGGAGATCTGCTACATCTGAAAATACTATCCATGCTATCAAAATATTTTGTATACATAACTGGGGTTGTCGTAAAGATGGACACTTGTTTGATAACTATCTCACTAGTTGGTAGTTATCACTGACAGCTGACTGAATTCAGTCGCACTTCTTCGCACGTGGGAATCGCACCGGATGCTGCTGCTGGTTGGCAGGTTTTCTCTAGGATCTCCCGTTTCCCTTGCCCCTGCTTTCCAGCAAGCACTGCTTCGTACTCAACTTGCTTCATCCTCACCAGCTTCTCTCGTTAAGAGCCGCCCAAATCTCTCCACTCTGTTGCACTTCCATTGCTGCTGACGACACAGAAATGAATGAAATCCGTAGCTNAGAGCCGCCCAAATCTCTCCACTCTGTTGCACTTCCATTGCTGCTGACGACACAGAAATGAATGAAATCCGTAGCTTCGGATAGAAGTTGGGTATTCAACATTTTGCTAGCGAATTACCTGTTAGTCATGGCGTGGATATCTTGTAGGAAGTGAATATATCTGTTACATAGTGGAAGGAGCCGACATTGAAGTTTTACTAAACTAAACGTTTCAGTCGCTAAATTTCCGCTACATCAAGACAATGCACGCGACAGGTGAACAATTCCAGTCAATTGTTTTATGAACAAACAATTGTTACAAAGGAAAGCCAATTATCAAGGGATGTACTACGTCGTAAAAGTGTTTCTCGCAAACTGTTAAATTTTTAATAAAACTAAAACAATTGCTGTGACTACTTTTTTTGTCCTTAGCTTTCATGCATGGAGACACACAAATGCTAAAGAAACTACTGTCAACATTCCATTATTGGATGGAGAGTGGGTGGGGAAGAGAATTTCTGGAAACTGTGCAGTCCCCAACAAATAGCATAATTGCACAACATCAGTGATTATGCCACAGTTTGCAGTTAACAGCCCCTTCCATTACTCAGTTTGCAAGAAAATCATACACAAATTTTAGCGGTGAAATTTGAATGCCTCCAAGTCAGTCAACACATTCAACACAAAGGTGTCCACTGAAATCCATTTTGGAATTCCCTGAATTTTCCTCGTCTTCCAGGCAGAACCTTACAATTTTCCCTGACCCATTTTCAGAAATATCGAAACCTTCCAATGCCATATTTTTCCACTGCTGACAGAACAAATACATTGGTGAAGTGGAATAAAATTACACTGCAACTGATCGAACAAGCCCATCGATATTTCTCGCAATACAAGCTATTGACTTTACATTAGTGCCCATTATAAACCCACAAGTAGTTTATTTTGTACATATAGGATCTACGTCATTTGGCAACTTCACAAGCTTAAAAACTGAAATTTTAAAATGCATATAATCAATTACATTATTGTGTATTCACACAACTGACAACTTAAGCAGAGTAGCATTTATTTACACTTTCCCTGACCCAGGTGAAAATTCACCGACATTTCCCTGTCACATGAAATTCCCAGACTTCTCTCCGTTTTTCCTGTGGGTGGACACACCCTGAACACACATTATAATGTAGGGCCACCAAGATCAGCGTGGCTCATTTACTGTGGATACAACAGCAATGCTGAACACTGTATTATGATACGAATAGGAAACCACAAACTATCACCACCCTGCCATGCAGTAAAGTAAAACTGTTCTATTTGATTAGTAATTTTAATAATGTGAATAAATGTTTGACTTGTCGTTTAATATATACCATCTTATAAATTCATATGGGACGCCGCTTAAATCAAATATAGCTCCAACTCTCTCAGTAACGACTTGGGTTAAAACAAAAAAATCTTTAAACGATTGGTTAAAATTTAAAATTACTTATCGATGAACTTACTGCTCTTCATGATGAATGAGAAATCAAACAGGAATACATAATACCATGAATAACTTGGAATTCCAACCGAGTCTTTTAACTTTTTAATAGCCGAACCAAATTTACACGATTACTGCTAAAAAACAATTGAAGATAACATATATCATGCAGTCCATTCTCCACAACTGACTAGTCTTGTTTGGTTGTAGGAGGTGCAGCATATGGTAAATAAACGTCACACCGAAAGTTTCTCATTGTTTTAACTTGTGTACCTGCAGTTTTTGTATGTGGCAGATGGGGGAAATGCTGGTAAATGCAACTTTTTAAAATTAATTTTAGTCTGCTGAATTACACAGTCCTTGGCAATAATAATTGGCAACTTCGGTTACACTGCTGGACACGGAAATAGCTACATCCACAAGGTATCATCCATTTGCAATAAAATCAAGACCACATACAGTACCAACTGCGCAATACAAATTGTTTTAGTGAAATCGCAGAAATGTCGCTGCAAAACCCATAATATAGGGGAGTGAAGAGATTTAGGCGGCTCTCAGCATCAAGGTTTTCAGAGCAGATGAGGGTGAAGTAAGGTGAGCATGAAGCAGCACCAGAATGAAAGGGTGGGGGGGAAACTGGAGATTCCCAAGAAAACCCGCTGGCCAGCAGCATCATCCAGCACGATTCCCACATGAAAAAATGCAGGAGCGACCCTGTTGGGAATCAAACCAGGTTCACCTAAGCGGAAGGAGAGTAGTTTAACCTCTACACCACCACGATCCTTATGATATAGGGGGCACTTGTGGGCCAGTATCCAGTGCTTAAAAGCACCATGCGACTGGATAGGTAGGCAGATCAGTTTGCACTGCATCATGCTCGCGAAGCACCACCAACTAGACCCATTTGAACGGGGTCATGTGATTAAACTGTACGAAGCCGGGCAGTCGGCGTCACATCGCCATTCATCTTGGCCGTACAATCACCACTGTGACNTGTGATTAAACTGTACGAAGCCGGGCAGTCGGCGTCACATCGCCATTCATCTTGGCCGTACAATCACCACTGTGACATGTGCAGGCGTGTATATGTACCGGTCGTACGTCACAGAGTAGATACTGGTCCTGCCAAAAGTACTACGGACAGAGGAAACTGTCGCACCTGCTGATGTGCATTAGTGGAACGTGGCACCACATCCAGAGAGCGCTTGCAGTCCTGAGGTTGGCCTACAGGCACGGCATCCACTGCAGTTTTCCTTTGATGCTGCCAACGGTACCAGGAATATCAACGTCGGACAGAGGAATGGCGAGACATTGGTTTCTCAGAGGAGTCCCACTTAAATTTCAATGCAAATGATGGTCGCAGCGGAGTTTGGCACTGTAGTACACAACACAACAGTCCTACAGCGATTCGTGAGCACCATACATCCCAGACACCAGGTGTTATGGTATAGGGTGCCATCAGTTACGACTCCTGGTCACANTGTGATTAAACTGTACGAAGCCGGGCAGTCGGCGTCACATCGCCATTCATCTTGGCCGTACAATCACCACTGTGACGTGTGCAGGCGTGTATGTGTACCGGTCGTACGTCACAGAGTAGATACTGGTCCTGCCAGAAGTACTACGGACAGAGGAAACTGTCGCACCTGCTGATGTGCATTAGCGGAACGTGGCACCACATCCAGAGAGCTCTTGCAGTCCTGAGGTTGGCCTACAGGCACGGCATACACTGCAGTTTTCCTTTGATGCTGCCAACGGTACCAGGAATATCAACGTCGGACAGAGGAATGGCGAGACATTGATTTCTCAGATGAGTACCACTTAAATTTCAATGCAAATGATGGTCGCAGCGGAGTTTGGCACTGTAGTACACAACACAACAGTCCTACAGTGATTCGTGAGCACCATACATCCCAGACACCAGGTGTTATGGTATAGGGTGCCATCAGTTACGACTCCTGGTCACANTGATTCGTGAGCACCATACATCCCAGACACCAGGTGTTATGGTATAGGGTGCCATCAGTTACGACTCCTGGTCACATCTCGTTGAAGGTACAGTGACAGCATGGGGACATGTCAATGAGGTACTGCTGACCCATTTTCTGCCATTTTTGCACAGTATACCCAATGCTATCATGTAGCAAGATTAATGCTCGTCCCCGTACAGCTCGCGTCACCCAACAGGCTCTACGAGATATGGCCACCATTCCCTGGCCTACCATGTCTCCATATTTGTCTCCTATTGAAAACATATGGGACATAATTGGGTAACGTTTGCACCATCGTTAACCATGTGACCAAACACTGGCTAATCTAAGCGTGCAGTTGCTGGAAGCATGGTGGTATGTACCTCGGGACTATCCACCACTTGTACAATGGAATGCCTGTACAGCCGCGAGAAGAGAGACTACGCCATATTGAACGAGGGCCTTATAGATGATAAAAAACACATCCTCTATGCATGAAAAAATAATTACTACTCATTTGTCTCGTCTATCAGACTGTGATGATACGATAAAGTTTCACATAAGAAAACTGGTGGCTGTAATTTCCATCTCCAGCAATGTATTTCCATGAAACATTGTGATACAATACAGTAACATCAACAGATTAACTACAATAAACAAGCGTTTCATTTCCATCTTCAAAAGTACGAAACATTCTTAAATCACTTTAGACAGTTTCAAACTTATTTTTTGTGCTAAACATGTAGCCTTAGTTTAAGAGTTCAATTCATATTGGTCATGTATACAACATGCCTCTAAAGGTTGGTTAAAGTGGTAGTAAGGTTTCTAGTGGTTTTGTTGACTACCACAGGCATAAGCACATTTAATACACCAAGTTCTGTCTGTACTTCTAATGGAGATATTGGTTACCTCTACAAACAAAGCAAGTCACTGATCGTGGAACTAAACATTTATCTAAAAATAATTTTCACACTTTGGTACCATTTAAATACAGGATTAACGTGAATGTAACAATCTTCTTTTTTTTTTTGCCAGTAATGCGTTTATACAATTAAACCTGTGCTCAAATTCACCACCACATACCATTGGTATCTTTCTTATCATTCCTCCAGCGACACACAATTACTTAAATCCCCCTGAACCCTTTTTAGTAGTGTTCTGTCTTGAATCTGAACATCCTTTTTGATTCCCTATTATTACAATCTCTAACATACGCGATAAAAATAAGANGTGTTCTGTCTTGAATCTGAACATCCTTTTTGATTCCCTATTATTACAATCTCTAACATACGCGATAAAAATAAGAAATTACAGGAGTATGCAGTTAAGCTACTAACTACATTATTAAAAGGAGATAGAAAACACATATACTTACAGGGCAGAATTCGCGGAGGTCACACACACACAAACACAAAGTAGGACAAACACATTTTCCACACGGGTGCGCAGTCGCAATGTTTTGCTGGCTGGGCCAGCTTCTTCAGGCGGCAAGTGACGTTACCTGACTGTGTGTTTCTGTACGCGAATAGCACCCTGCGAGTACTTGTGTTTTATACCTCCTATTAATAATGTAATGACTTACATTTGAAAAAATTATTTATTTATACCATTTTAAATAAATTCACAGAATATATTTTTCTTATGTTGCTATGGTTTGTTTACGAACAAATTTTAATAAATTGTTGCTATGGTTTGTTTACGAACAATTTTTTATAAATGGCAAAAAGCAATCCTGGTGATGTGAAGCTGCTTCTCACCAGCTGATCAACGAAAAGTGCGATGCAGGGCACTTACAGGAATATAGGTCACGCTTATAGCTGAAGGAGTTATTTGATGTGCTTGTTCCCTTGGTTTGGATTCAAACAGCGATACACTGACATCACAACTCGGATGCACTCCTAAAAGAAAAATGAAGCAAATCACACGCACCCGGCAGGTGAATTTGAACACAGAGTGATATATCCTTGTCAGATACAGTTTATCATCACATTATTAAAATAAATATGAGTGCACAGCACTTCAGATACANAGTGATATATCCTTGTCAGATACAGTTTATCATCACATTATTAAAATAAATATGAGTGCACAGCACTTCAGATACACAAAATACAGAACACTATGACACGGTATTACGACTGGTACATCAAGTATTCCTTGAGAACCTTTGGTAACGGGAGAGCAGACACTGCAGTTTTCTTGATGTGCTGGAGAATTGCCTCTCTGCACACACTCTGCAGCGTCGGAACTGTAACAAAATAAAGTAACACCATCTGCTAATTCCTTCATGTACATACTAAATAAGTTCACATGCTGACTAACAACCCCTGAAATATTAACTAACNACCATCTGCTAATTCCTTCATGTACATACTAAATAAGTTCACATGCTGACTAACAACCCCTGAAATATTAACTAACTTAGGCAAGGATTTTTTTTTATTTTATTTGGTTCTCTAAGTTTTCCTAATTTTATGTAAGAGTCAAATTTATAGCTCAAATGGCTGAAGTCAGGTTTAGTTTGGTTTGCCTTGACGGCTACGTTCTGGCAGGCTCGCATGCCAGCTACGGGCCTTGCTGAGCTGGNACCATCTGCTAATTCCTTCATGTACATACTAAATAAGTTCACATGCTGACTAACAACCCCTGAAATATTAACTAACATAGGCAAGGATTTTTTTTTATTTTATTTGGTTCTCTAAGTTTTCCTAATTTTATGTAAGAGTCAAATTTATAGCTGAAATGGCTGAAGTCAGGTTTAGTTTGGTTTGCCTTGGCGGCTACGTTCTGGCAGGCTCGCATGCCAGCTACGGGCCTTGCTGAGCTGGACTTCTGTACGGTCGGCCGAAGCTGCAGTTGTACGTGCATGCGAGCTTGGAGTGAAAGGATGCGCGAGCCCAGCAGGCAGTTATGGCAGGACGTGGGGGCGCACTAAGCTTAGCAGAACCTCTTGGCTGTAGTGCGTGAACTTTTAGGCACCCCAAGGGGTGAGGACGTGGAGAGGTACGCAGCAGTGGGGCTGGAATACCAACATCCATAAATCGCAAACAGTCGCGCTGTCAGAAATGAGAAGGTAGCACAGGCGCGTGCAACAGCGCTGCACTTACCACCAACCAAACTCTCCTGTCACTCAGAGTTATTCATATTGTGCAACCCTTTGCTAAGCATGTTAACAAATGNAGTTATTCATATTGTGCAACCCTTTGCTAAGCATGTTAACAAATGTGAATGATTTGCTTTGCTTCCCCTCGCAACAGTTTGGCAAAGGCATAAATGAGCACGGTGAAAAATTTAAATCCACATGGGAGATAAGGTCACACGAATGAGAGGCGGCTGGCACTTATCGAAGCTGGCTGCCCGATCCTAGCAACAGGCTTATCCAGATGTCCACCCTAAGGGGAAAAAAAAAACCAGGAATTTTCACATGGGCCAGAGAAAATGTAAATAATTGCCATTCAGCTTAAGTTGTTAGTTGTATGAATACAGGATAATATAATTGTGAGCATATGCATTTTAATTTTTAAGTTTGCTGAACTGGCAATAAAACATTTTTTTCCATGCGACATATGGCCTATATGCGCAAAATAAACTATTTGCGTGTGTGTATGGGCACTCGTGTGAAGTCAATAGCGTNATGCGACATATGGCCTATATGCGCAAAATAAACTATTTGCGTGTGTGTATGGGCACTCGTGTGAAGTCAATAGCGTGCATCGTGAGAAATATTGATGGGCTGGATAAAATGTTAGCCTTGCTTGCTTGCTTGGTCTGTTGCAGTGTAATTTAATTCAACCTCACTGATAGCCTATTTGTTTTGTTAGCGGTCGAAAAATATGATATCGGAAAGGTTTCCGTCGTGAAAATAGGTCAGGGAAAGTGGTAAGATTCTGCCTGGAAANGGTCGAAAAATATGATATCGGAAAGGTTTCCGTCGTGAAAATAGGTCAGGGAAAGTGGTAAGATTCTGCCTGGAAAACAGGCAAAAGTCAGGGAATTCCAACATGGAATTTCAGTGGACACCCTGCTGTCACTCTGGCTAACCTTAAGACCAGAAGAGTGGGTTGAGATTCAGTGTAATGAAGACGGGGGAGGAAATGGGAGAGCCCCAAGAAAACGCCCACACCATAACAGTGTCCACCACACATCCCACANAATGAAGACGGGGGAGGAAATGGGAGAGCCCCAAGAAAACGCCCACACCATAACAGTGTCCACCACACATCCCACACCAGAACCTCCCCAATCCAAAAACTTCCCAGCCACCTGAGCCTCGGATTGAACAGGGGACTTCAGAAGTGGAGGTCTGTGATTAACAACGTGGGCCCTTAAAAAGTATGTGGCGAATTGTGTAAACAGGAGTTTACATACAACTGCAACAATNTGTGATTAACAACGTGGGCCCTTAAAAAGTATGTGGCGAATTGTGTAAACAGGAGTTTACATACAACTGCAACAATTTTTAATCTTTAGTACTTAAATCATAATAAATTGTACAACGTGTCAGTGGAATTTAAACTCTGTAAGCTTTGAAAAAGTCAAATACAGTCTACTCATGGTTACTTCCAACTTTTCTGAAGCCCTACTAAAGTTCTACTTTCAGGCTATTCCTCCGGCACATACAAACAAAGTTTAAGGATTGTCTCCAAACAAAAATGGCATACAATAACGTAGTGTGACTGGCATAAAAACAGTGTAAGAAAATGTGCTGTATGCAATCACCGTAGCGAAAAATGAAGCTCAAGCTGTCCAATCATACTAGAGTATGTCAATAGGAAATAACTTTTGGACACGAGGGTGTGTTGATGTTTGCGAGTTGGCTACTGTGATTTTTAAATGTTTTGGTTTAACGAAATGTCTAGGAATTGATGGGACACATAACCTTTACATTTGTTTCCCAGAGTCGTGTTGTGAAAATTAAGTGGAATTGGCAGATCTGATTGTGTATCTCCACATGCCTTGTGTTGCTTTTGTATACGTAGCTGCTATTATAGAGTAACCCATTATGCTGCTGTTTAAAAACATCTATCTTGTAGACATGACAGGTGATGCTAGAAAAAAAATACTCTGCACAACTATTTACAATTATGTATGAAAAATATTTTTTTACTTTCTTTTTTAGTTAGTCGAGGTACATCTCAGACATCTTGCAATCTGATTGGCTGGTGAAAAAAACATTACCATAACAAAGTGAAAGATGACCATCTCAACACCATGCCATGTTATGTCCAGATGTGTGCTAGTAGTGAACGAATATTGTAAACACTACCATTCAATTACAGGTATTGAATTTCATACTATAACGTGATACGTTAACACTGTGCCGATTGTAGATGGGGCCCCCTTAACCAAGTTTCGAAAATTACACTAAAGGGACAATGCATCACGTTTGCAAACAGTCAGTTTCATAATATTTTGCATAAGAACTAGGTATTTCTCTTTAGCCATTACCAACACACCTGTTTTTCACTGTTTTCAATCGTTAACTGAAAATGAAACATTATAATTTATCAGTAAAAGTTCAATATACCCAAAAATAAGATACGTTTGTGTTAACAGAAGTATAAAACGCTTGTGATACACGTCACATGCGGTGTGACTTTGCTAAGGTGAGAATCAAAATGTGTGAAGGAACTTAGTAGTATAGCGAACGTCCTTACCTCCATAGAGCTGCACTATCCTCACTTGCTTGGTGGTGCCGTAAACGTCGACGACGGCGTGTAGAGGGCCTTCCCTGTAAGGTATCTCCTTGGTGCACGGCCCCTGATCGACGCCGTTGATGATGAAGTGCATCTCGGCGAGGTTGTTGTCGCTGCCCCGGCCCCGCAGCGGGAAGTACACCACGCCGATGCGGCTGCCCACGTCCGTCGGCAGGATCTCCTCGCTGGGGATGGACACGGCGGGCCGCAGCAGGCTCCGAGGGACCGACCCGCGGGACGTGCGGATCGTCGGCTCGTCCTCCGACAGCCCCGGCAGCGAGGCGCCCTTCAGGTGCGGCGAGTACTCGTACGTGTTGTTGTGCGACTTGGTGATGGCGAAGATCCACGACGTGCCCATGTTGGTCAGGTCCGGCAGCGCGTACTGGGGCAGGCACCCCGTGTCGCCGGCCGCCGACTGCGGGTCGAGCAGCGTCAGACCTAACCTCATGTGGCCGCTCCAGCCGCGCTCGTTCTTCTCGATCTCCAGCAGGAATATCTCGCCCGGGAGCAGAGGCTTCTCGCTGAAGGTGAGCGCGTCCGCGAAACTGGTCCTCCTGTACGCGACCGTGCCGTCGTCGAACAGTTTGATGTTGCCGCCATGGTAGGGGTGAAACCTCGTTAACATATTACGCGATAGCTTGTGGTTCATAATAAGCACCGATATTCCTTCAACATTCCAGTTACTCTCACACAAATACAGGCCGAGTAATACCTGTCAAAACGCACCGGTCCAATTAAACATTCACGTACGCTGACACCATCACATCTGGTTTCCATACGAGCTTAACATTTAATAACACATTCCCATCCGTGCAAACATGCATTCCACAAAATGTAACAATTTCAACGGTACCTGTTAACAGTGGCCCAAAATTCTATAACCCACTTTGCAATACAATGAAGCCACCCCCCACAAAAACAGCTGATACTTTTCAAAAGTTACGTTACCTAGGGCATAGAGATCCACTATATAGAGGATGTGATCGATCACTATAATGACGCCCAGAACTCGATTATTCAAATGGTTAGAGTAAGAAGGAACTACATCGGCTACTTTCCTTTTGATACTGACTGTGCTTAAGAAAGAGCATCTACTCCGTCACAAAGAGAGGAAACTGAGAAATATGTCTTATGTTGCTTATTTTTNAGAGCATCTACTCCGTCACAAAGAGAGGAAACTGAGAAATATGTCTTATGTTGCTTATTTTTAACTTCCGACTCGGTGAAAACGACGGTGGTGACCAACTTTACGTGACCATAATTGGAAAAACTAACCTGCGCATGTCCACAGCAGTCCTCCCCCAAACATACCATTTTTTTTTTGTTTCTATTTCGTAGAATTTGTTTTGTTAGCGTTTTACGTGTAGGCATGTTTAATGTTTAACCCATTATGGATTTTTAATAAATCATATTATATTACAAGTAAGCTTATTTGTAGATTTAAACCGTACACTTATTTGTAGATTTAAACCGTACGCTTATTTGTAGATTTAAACCGTGGCAAATTACTGCAGATAATATTACTTTCATGAAGGCAATCAAAAATACAGTATATGTTACTAATTAAACACTAACGCCAGTCTATGCACTTATTACATTATAACATCAGAAGAAATTGCTGTAAAATATATTTTTAATGCAATGCTTTTCTTGTACTTTCAATATGCTGTTAATGCTTAACGTATATAATATTAAATTTTGATTGCAATCATGTACAGTATAGTTGGGCGTTATTCAAAGAACTTGATTCCGATTTGTTTAAATAACCGACTAGTATGAAGTAAATATAATGCACAAAGTGTAACACTACTTCAAAGTATTTGATGTGGAAATGCTAAGCTAGACTACAAAAAAATTAACATAACCCTATAAAGTATATTTTGCTGCCCATTGCAACACAACAGACTTACTCGAATCTTATAACATTTAGACAAAATTGGTAATACCGCACTCGCCTGTACATCTTGTGTTCATACACATCAGGTGGGCTGCACCAATTTTTGTTATCTGGAACAGTTATTGAATCTGTAATCTCCCAAATATGAAATGCGGTATGATGCACTATTAGTGAATATGAGCATTGTGCACACACACTTAAGCAAGAAATAACAGTACTCGTATCTAAATATGACTATCAATCATGTAATTTTGAGGTAGGCTTAATGCAAGCCTTGCAATTATTCTGAAATAACTTTGTGAAGCTGTCATTCATAAANCATGTAATTTTGAGGTAGGCTTAATGCAAGCCTTGCAATTATTCTGAAATAACTTTGTGAAGCTGTCATTCATAAACGTAAATTTAAAAAATACAATTTAATTTTACAATTTTGAACTTGGCTAACTAAGCCCAGATTAACAAAAAAGATAACAGTCGAATTCATTTAAATTCTTTTATTGTTCTATGTGACTACACATTCGTGCAAAGTACATGTAGTATTGGAATTCAATTTTATATAAGTAAATGATAAAAACAAACTCACATTTACAAATATTTTTTTAACAATAATAACAAATCCAAATATAGGCAATTCAAAACTGCTACAAAACCATTGTAATTGGAGCATCAAATCGCTTTCAGTAAGAATTCAATGACTCTTGCAGAGAACATATTGATATGATCCATGCGTCCACGAGCTCCTTGTGCCCACTCTGGCCCCCGTAGTCACATCAACTGTAACCAGCTACACCCGACCGCACCAACCATTATAGGCCAAGAGTGCGTAGTGCAGATTTACAAGAACGGAACTTGCACCTTCTTGCCAACAAAGATTACGTAACTTAAGAGACCACCCTACTTATTTATTACAAGAGGTACCTCTTTTAATAAATAAGTAGGTGATCCGAAACTGTGTTTACCCCAAAGCCACAGCCTTTGGGCAAACGAGCAATTGGTCGTTACGTCGTAGCAGCATACAACATGACGCACCACCAAAATATGTCTAACTGGCCTGTAAGACGATGTTGAAGTGCTAAGTGCCCCAAAGTGTAACTAGTAGTGTACAGCATTTTTCCAAACACATCAAACAACGTCACCTCATTCGCAGCTACAGTCAGGGGTGTGTTTCATTGTATTAACAGCAATCAAGCATGGCAACCCACACCCCTTTGCCCAGGTGGACTCGTCCATCCCTTCAGGAGACAGCCACCTGGCAACACTGTAGCCAGTGAAATACAAATGCATCACAGAAAGTGAAATACAGACACTTTTCACTAGAAAGCATAATAGCGTATTTAATGTTTACTTATTAAGGAGCAATTATGTTTTCAAAAAGGGAGATTGCCTACAAAGGCCTCCATCCTTGTTACATGTAATTCAGTGCGGTGACACTCCCCATGAACTTCACATCAACCTTAACAGACATTTGTTAATCAACGATGGTGTCACCAATGTGTTTCATTTGATTTATACACTTTTTCACCATTCTCATAATGTTACATAGTATTCATATCATGTTTTTCCTTTCGGTGTTTGACTCTGGATTTCGTCACTAGCCGATGTCACTCTGCCAGTTCACCTCAGCACTGGAGCCAGAACGGCGGTGTTGGTCGCCCACTCTGCGAGCCCCCTCGGTACCATCATTTAGGCTGTTATCACTTTATTGCAGTAGTTACTTAATTAACCAGAATATTTGGTTTCTTTCTTTGCCATACCGAAGGGAGAACCACCTGCACTCTCACCAGAGAGCTTGACGCTACAGCGTATCTGCATAACACTACTCTCATTTTTACGCTAAGGTCACCGGCAGGCCATAAATTCCGGGTCTGTTTTCTTCCATTATACACATGTAATCAAGCACAGTGAGTTAATAACTTTACAAATTTCAATGTGTGTTGATTTATTATCCTCCGGGATGTATAGCGCGCTATACCGTTTGTAGTACCACCCATAATTTTCTAGCATATTTCAGGAGTATGAGATGGCCTGCACTCTCGCCATAAGGTGTAAATAGTGTAACATTAAGTACATGACAACATCATTTGCAAACTTACGGAGGACTCCAGGGCTCCCTGGGCCATCAACCGAACAACCCACATCATTAACTCTCCACTGGGTTATGGCGCCAGGCAATTATACACTCAACGAGTTCTGGGTTACCTCACCCACATCACACTTAATTGCAATAGGTTAACGTAATTTACTGCAACTTTTATTTAGTTTACCGACATTAATCTTTTACTTATTAAAGTAACTATTTAATAGGTAAACCGACGTTATCTTCCCCACGTTTGCAGCACCCCTCCATANAGGTTAACGTAATTTACTGCAACTTTTATTTAGTTTACCGACATTAATCTTTTACTTATTAAAGTAACTATTTAATAAGTAAACCGACGTTATCCCAATTTACCGACCATGGAGGTTTTATTACTATTGTATGTTTCTGCACGATTCTTGGCCATTTTGTACAGTAACAGCCGCTGGTAGGCCTTGTAAGTCAGGTGCGCTTTAATTTTCATTGTATATATGTAACTGCGTACACTATTCGGCAATACAATTTACTTGAGTTAACCGAAACTTGTGAGTTCTCATTTAGTGTTGTATTTTGAGACCTGGCCCTATCCAGGAAGTCATCGGTGCCTCAAGGAGGTATACTCTATTTTTAAGGTAAAAAGATAATACTAAAGGATGCTGGAGATCATGAATACCCCGGCTATATATTACGTTTTCCTTTAAATGTGTACCATGTGTGTCAGTGGATACAGCCATGTGATCGTTTGGCCCACGTTCCTGAGAACTGTGACTTTGTGCTCACCCAGTGAGCTGGCGTCCATTCTATTCGAAATAGGAATATTGTGTAATATTCTGACTTTTATTGACATAGTCGCCGGATGACGCCCACATTACTATCCCCGACCACTCAGGTAACGTTATCAAGACATTCTTCTTTTATGCTTCCTAGCGAATGATATCAGAAACAAAACTATTTCCCCTTGGATTTGTAGCCAACCAGTAAATACTAAATTTGTTAATGCCAATTCGTTTCCTTTCAGTGTTGCGTTGGTTAACTTTAAAGCGTCCACTTTTGATAAACCGTACTTACTCTATGAACTAAATTGAGGTTGTTCCGTTTTTACNTGGTTAACTTTAAAGCGTCCACTTTTGATAAACCGTACTTACTCTATGAACTAAATTGAGGTTGTTCCGTTTTTACTAATCAGTGCACCACTGGTGCGATGACGCTGAACTGTGCTCATTGGTCATATACACACTTCTTGTTCATTTATAGTTAGTGAGTTATTAATATTATGTCTATATTTTAACAGTAACATCACTAAAGTATATTTTGATGTAGAGTGTAATTGGAAGGCATAGAAAACCTTCGTATTTTTTTTTTTTAGAATTTGACGTAGAAGACATCTTTAATTTGATAAAAAGGGAATTTCCAAATGAGAATGTAGTGGTAGTACTGTTATCAAAAATGTCTGTGGTGGAGCGATTGAATATTTTTAGGTTACATCTGCTGGCGATGAAATCATTGTGTTTGTTTTTGTAAAAATGGGAGTGGGCAGCTTTGTGTACATAGTTGTACAGATATTGTCTGAAACATAACAGGTACTTGATTTAAGTTGCATTTGTTAATGCAATGATAATTTTCGTGCCCGCACATAAATATTTGATTTCTGTAAGTTAAAATTAATCCTCCTGTTAAGCCTAAGCTTATTTATTGTATTAAATTTTGACTGGATCATCTTATGTGGAAGTTTGAAAAGGAAGTGATAGAAAATTGTATTTTAGAGTGTACAGAAGTTCCCAAATTATTCCTCATACATACTGAGCCCTTTCCTATTAATTTTACTGTATTTGCAAATACTTGTAAAAAGTAATATAATACTACTGTTTTTTGCTGAATACACTTTTATTATAGTAGGCTATAATGTGATGGGGTAATTATTAAGTTAAGGGGCTTTTCTGTAAAAATAAAAATAATTTACTGAAACTGGTATATTTCCACTCTACTAATAATGCAGAACACGAATATACTANTTCTGTAAAAATAAAAATAATTTACTGAAACTGGTATATTTCCACTCTACTAATAATGCAGAACACGAATATACTACGGGCATTAACGCCCGACTAATTTCGTAATATGTGCCCACCTAACAGAACCTAACCCCACGATGGGTGAATCACTATTTTACATTTTTATACTAACCTAGGATTGTAGGGTTTTTACACTAACCTAGGATGTTTGGGGGTAATTTTTTACTTTAGGGGCTTTTCTGAAAATAAGAAAAAAAACTCCAGAAAGTGGTATATTTCGACTCTACTAATAACGTAGAACACGAATATACTANAAACAGTCACCTCACAAACTTGTTCAATTTTTTAAAATATGTTGTACTTATTTTAAAGCCATGCCCCCAATATATTCGTGTTCTACGTTATTAGTAGAGTCGAAATATACCACTTTCTGGAGTTTTTTTTCTTATTTTCAGAAAAGCCCCTATAGTAAAATTTTACCGTAAATTGACTCGCCTAGGTAGGGGGCTGGTAGAATTCCTGTGACGTTAATAGATTTAAACAAACATATTTTGCAAGTTTTTTAAATATGTTCTACTTATTTTAACATTACGCCCTCTTGAATATCAACAAGGTAAGCTGTGCAGAACCCATTAATGCAACTTTTGTTGGTCTAGGACGTTTNTTATTTTAACATTACGCCCTCTTGAATATCAACAAGGTAAGCTGTGCAGAACCCATTAATGCAACTTTTGTTGGTCTAGGACGTTTTATTCAGAAACGTAAACAAACTGGCTATACTGCTCATTTCGCAATTTTGTTCAATTTTTTTTTAAATGTTACTTATTTTAAAGCTACGCCCCTAGTATATTCGTGTTCTAAGTAATTAGTAGAATAGAAATATATCTTAATTTTGAATTTTTTTTTTTTGTGTTTTAAAAAAAAAACCGAAACTTAATCATTACTGCGGCTCTTGTGCATTTGTGTGTGTATATCAATACTACCTAAATGGTCTATCAATAGCAGAGAATTTAAACGACATCAAGCGTAAAACTTTCGTGTTAAGATAACTAGCCATATTTTTGTTTTGTAATTATAATTATAAAATCAGTTTGCATTTATGATACTGTACGACCACTTATTTTGCCAGCAATTTTTATCCTTAAATATTTGGTTTTTATAAGTTAACGTGAAGAAAATTATTATTGTATACAGGTATTTCCCAATTAAAATTCACCGACTGCATTATATAGACCTAAATTAGCCTTATTTGTTGCATTAATTTTGCTTTTGAAAATAACTACTTGACAGGTACCTACACAAAGCATGATGTGTGTAATAAGCTTTAGACACAATATCCTCTTTTGAATGGCGCGTATAAGATGTTATGCCCTATTTGTAAAAATTTTTGGCCAAACATGTTTTACTCCACTCTCTCTGGAATTCTGTGCATATCTCTAATGTCTGGTTTATTTGTTTAGAAAATAAGTACATGCAGTATAGGGAAATATGGTTATACAGTATTCTTAGCCTTCTCTGTGGGGATGGCAATGACATTTAAATGATGTGTGCATGGAAAAAAAGTTTGGTTGGTAGGGGAGAAATGAGAGTGCTCGCCACGGGGCGGGAGCCTAATTGCGGGTGTTGTTTATTATTATTATTATTAACCTTATATATAAACTGTTTAAAATTAATGATCTCCTAGGCCTACAAATTAACATTATGCAATGCCCTAGTTTGACAAGGAGAAAACTCAAGAAAATAAAACAACATTAATTATACTGTTTGTGACATTAAAAAAATTCAATTAATTAAAATTTTATAAAAATTAGAGATTATTCATCATCAAAATAAAATTATGATAAATCTTCTACCAACCTTGTAGTAAACAAACAAGAAACATTATACTGTAAGTTGTAAACATTGCAAAGGAATCATAATATTTATCAGCAAAAGTGTCAAACTGAAATCTAATCAAACAAATTTTTTCTTGTATCCTCACAAAGCAGACCAGGAATTCAAGTGAGATTTTCATATTTTAACTGTACTAGTAAATATGACATTAATCCTTGTGTGTGGTTAAAGCCAGCCTAATATATTACATGCTACCACTCTGCATTCTTTTTGTTGCCCTCCCGTTTGGGATATGAAGTGCGGTGCTCCAAAGGCTTCGCTGGTAACTGGAGAAGCGTGCTGATATCACCACCAACCAGAGAACAACCCGGCGTGGATTGTTGACAAGACTGTCGCGATTTGTGCTGCTCCCGTCCTTGAGGAGATTCAATGTCTCGGGGGTTATCATTGCAAAGAGCACACTGAGCGTAATTTTTCTTGCACTGCCTCCAAAGTCAGTGCGGCAGTTTTCGTGCAAACATCACAGCAATCTCATGATGAATGCACTTTTGCTGATGACAGCAGCTCTTGATTGATTTATTCAAGCTAATGTGATGGGTGATTAGATCCTCTTTGTGTGTTAATAACCTTGGTGCTTTTGTGATTTTTGTTGTTATTCAACAAATCCAATTTGGCTTGTGCTGTTGAAAAACCTTGTGAAAAAATTAAAAACTATGTGTTAATTTCAGTACCATTGAAGATGCTGTTATTGTTTCACTTTCTGTGTGACAAGTNTAGAAGCTGCTGTTATTGTTTCACTTTCTCTGTGACAAGTAGGTATTCTTTCTTTTTGATCGTATAAGTTTTAGATAATTTTAATTAACTTAATTATTTAAATCTTNTTGAAGATGCTGTTATTGTTTCACTTTCTGTGTGACAAGTAGGTATTCTTTCTTTTTGATCGTATAAGTTTTAGATAATTTTAATTAACTTAATTATTTAAATCTTNTGTGACAAGTAGGTATTCTTTCTTTTTGATCGTATAAGTTTTAGATAATTTTAATTAACTTAATTATTTAAATCTTACTACCTATGTACCAGGTATAATTTTTAATTGTATTAGTTTTTATATTATGAATTAATAATTTGAAGTCACAAGTTTTGCAAATTGTTTACATAATAGTTCTGAACAAAACTGTTAACGTATTTCTTCTACGAAAATGGTAACGGTTTTTAAATAGTGGCCACAGAGGTTTTACTGTAAATGTCCTCAAAAGAAAATCTGTTTTTAAAATACCTTTCTCACTGAAAATCTTATACAAAAGAGCAAACTCAATTAAATTTTGGCATCAACTAGATCCAAAACTCTCTGCATGAGAGGAAAGAAGCACATTGTGATCACCTCTCTGGTAAAGAACCCCTTTATAAAAAAAACACACACACACAAANCATGAGAGGAAAGAAGCACATTGTGATCACCTCTCTGGTAAAGAACCCCTTTATAAAAAAAACACACACACACAAACACACACACACACACGTCCCTGTTAATTTTGTAATGCAGGGTAGTCACTGGTAACCCGGCTCCCCACCCACGCATGTAATCCTTGATTCTGCATCCTCTGTGATGTTTCCGTGATATTGTTCAGGTGCGTGGNTGGCTCCCCACCCACGCATGTAATCCTTGATTCTGCATCCTCTGTGATGTTTCCGTGATATTGTTCAGGTGCGTGGTCCTGAATGCTGAACTACGAAATGGTGGACCTTCTGATGTGTAACCGCTTGGAAGAGCTGTCGANCATGAGAGGAAAGAAGCACATTGTGATCACCTCTCTGGTAAAGAACCCCTTTATAAAAAAAACACACACACACAAAAACACACACACACGTCCCTGTTAATTTTGTAATGCAGGGTAGTCACTGGTAACCTGGCTCCCCACCCACGCATGTAATCCTTGATTCTGCATCCTCTGTGATGTTTCCGTGATATTGTACAGGTGCGTGGTCCTGAATGCTGAACTACGAAATGGTGGACCTTCTGATGTGTAACCGCTTGGAAGAGCTGTCGAAACAGATTGACGGTCTACACCTTAACTACTTGCACCTGGGCGAAAGCTTGGACAAGATTGAGCAGAGAAAGAAGCTGGAAGGTGCGTGTGGTTTTTGTATGTGCGTACATGGGAATACTTGTATGAATATTGTTTCTGTACGCGACTGTCTGTCGAAACAGCTTGACTACATAATTTTAAGTGGACGGCTTTGTCCGTTACATGTTGACTCAAAAATAAAACCAAGGATGAAAAGAATGAAGTCAAAGTAGATGATATATTCATTCTGTATTAACTTCCAAAACAGATGCCAAAATGATAAAACAAAATCCTCTATGTACAGACAGATATCAAAGATATAGATAAGGGTAACCCACTCCACTAAACTCTTTGTTCGAGAGACCAGGATTCAATTCCGAGTCTGCCCATAAAAATTTGGTTTTTCCGTGGTTTTTCAAAATCTCTTAATGAGAGTGCAGGCTGTGGCCAAGTACTTACACGTCTGGGTTTTTGGTTCTATTATTTTCCTGCTGTCAAAAAGACATTAACTTAGGAATACTTAAATAAAACAAATAACTCTGTCACAAAAGAATGATGAAAAGAGTTTATTTTAAATCACAAAAAAAGAGAGATGTGGACCCATTATAGTCACATGGTTAAGGCCTCCAACTAAGGTTACCCTGGTTCCATTCCTGAGGGGGTCGCACTTAATTTTAACATGTGGTATATACTGCTGTTAGCTGGCAGTTTTTTTTTTTATCGTTTTCCAGTGTTCTCCAGTTTCCCCTGCCCTTGTAGTGAGTCGCTGCNCATGCACTCCTTCATGAGTGCTGATGAAATCATTAAACACATTCTGAATCTCTCAGTTGTAAAGTAAAACATTTGGCTGTTGAAGTTCTATTATAACCAGTATATATCTTAGCTTTAATTTATTGTTTTAAGCTTCCATATTGTGTTTTGTATTCGTGTTTTTAGGGTTGTACAAGTTGTTATCACCATAGACTAAAGATGTGGTAGATTGTTCTCGCTGGTTGCGCACAACCAGTCTCCGTGTACCAACATTGAACTGCTTTTCTGCCAACACGACTAGCAAAAATGGTGTGGATTGGATTTGAGGTTAGAATACTGTTTGGTAAACAAGTGCTTTTAAGTTTTTTATATACTTCCTCTGACAAATTTGTAATGGGGTTTGATTAAATTCAAATTGGCAAAAGTGACAGTGCTTGTCANGTTTATATACTTCCTCTGACAAATTTGTAATGGGGTTTGATTAAATTCAAATTGGCAAAAGTGACAGTGCTTGTCATTTAAAAATTAATATTTAAACAAACACTTTCATCATTGTTGACCATGTGACTTTGACGGTTGTGTTACTCTGGGGTAGGTGAATGTTGGGTACGTGCGCAGAAGACGAATTACCTGTCTACCTCATGTTTAGTCTATGGTTCGCACAAAATAGTGACTTTTTTTCCTTCTCAACCGTTACTTGTTGCAAAGTAACGAAGCCTAAGTCAAGAGACGCCGTTCCTAGGGTTAGAAACAGTCTGAAAGTGTTTGTGTATACCTCCATTTATATTATCATTTTGGTTTCTTACTTTCAGCAAGAAAATTCTGGAATGGTTTTCTGTGCATAACTTTGGTGTATTAAGTACAATAATTTAAAGTTTGAAATCCATTAAAATCCTGATGACTGCAGAGAGACAGTATGTTGAGTAAGGCAAACATGTTCGTTAGAAATTATGTCCATCTTAGCAAGTCATGGAAGGATTAAACAAGCCTGTAATGATGCAATATTCTTAATTTTTCGGGACATGGGTGTAAAATTCTTTCGTGTGTATGAAGCTTTGGAAAGCTTNTGCAATATTCTTAATTTTTCGGGACATGGGTGTAAAATTCTTTCGTGTGTATGAAGCTTTGGAAAGCTTCGTAATATTTTTATCGGGTTACAATTTAAAGCAGTGGTGGTTCGTTTCCCGTGATTGTTTATCCGGCAGACGTGTGCTATTGTAGGTTATCGGGCGGACGTCTGCTGTTTACGTTTTATCAGGAGGACGGTTACAAATTTCGTTTCGAACTTTGGAGTTTTGGTAAGAGTCAGCATTAATTAGATACTTTTAGGAGACATCGACAAGTTTTAGTTCCTCCGGCGCCGTGTTGTTGTACGAGAGGTTCGTTTATGTTGACGGCGCAGTATTAGTTCCTGTGGCGTAGTTACGATAACGTGTTGAGAGCGTGCGTGGCTCGTAAGGCCCTTATCTCGGGAGAGGGGGGCGAGAGGCAGAACAAAAGATGCTTCTGTCTGTCGCCCTTCAAACAGTGCTTCAGAGTCGTCGGAAGCAGTCACTTCTTCAAAGTCAGTCGCCCGTGAAGGCAGGTCAGTGGAGTCGTCAGAAGCATCATACAATGCTAGTCTAGGTCGCGTCGTGTGTGAGGATAACCCCCACATCGGCCACTAGACTTTTTCTTTGCCGGTGTGGGAGGTTGACACATTTTATATTTATTTTGATGCAAGTTTGGAGACATTAATGATATTTAAACGACTGTGGCGCTGGTCTGTACTTTTATATTTATCTGTGAGAGGTTTGCACTCTATATACCGGCAATTCGTATGTGAACTGTGAAACATTCAATAGTTAAATAAAAATATATAACAAAATACTCTGGAACTTCTTTTTTTAATTAATCGGCGTCACATTGTACTGAGTCTCGTGTTTCTACCTTCAGCTAGTTGTGGCAACGTAATATTCAGCAGTGTAAACTGATGAACGTTACAAAATGGCACCTAACTGTGGGCCTGCAATATTATAAATATGGCTTAACGAGCCGCTGCAACGTTACAAGTCGTTACTGAAAATGTGCGATAGGTCTGCAGACCCTGACGTAGCAAGAAGCTATTCATATAAAACAAGGATATTTAAAATTTTAAGTTGCAGTGTGCAAAAATTGATGTTCGTGTCTGTGTGTAGCATCCGTTCCTCCTGCACCCCATTCACCGTTAATTTACATTGTACGTTTGTTGAGGTCGTATCAAGCAGCAATGTATGCGATAGTAATGATATGTGCAGGTAGCTTTGTTGTGTACAACAAAAGTTGCAGGGTAAACTCACTGGGAACGTGTAGTATTACGCAACGTGGACACATCGCACTTTTCCAGTATAACATTTTTCTATTGAACAGTTTGGGTACCAATGAATACCTAAGGTTGTTTTATTCGTAACGATCCAATATAGTCGGTGTGTGGTTTCTTCCGACTTTTCTGAAGCCCTGCTAAATTTCTGCTTTCAGGCTATTCCTCTATCTCGTGGAAGCAAAGCTTAACTAATTCTAGAAAATCACACCAGAGGGACAATGTACCACATTTGTGCACACTCAGTTTAATAATATTTTACCTGAGAACTATTTCTTACTAAGCATTTCCAACACATATTTTTTCTCTCTGNGCACACTCAGTTTAATAATATTTTACCTGAGAACTATTTCTTACTAAGCATTTCCAACACATATTTTTTCTCTCTGTTTTTATTCATAATAATTAGAAATTAAGTATTATAATTTACACATAAAATATAAGTAAAAATTCAATTTAACCAAAAATAAAATACTTTTATGTCAACACAAGTATAAAACGCTTTTGATACATGACATATTTGGGAAACACTCAAACATGTAATTCATGGGGCAAATTTTTTAAGGTTTGACTATACGATGCACATTGAAAGATTGGCCTGTTTACCTGTTGCATTCTGTATAGTGCTACCGGTATGCATGGCAAAGAATCTATATTTAGGACATGATTATATCATTGCAGTGCTATCTTTGGATTGTTTTCACAGCATTTTCATGCATGTTCATTTCTCATCATTCCTAACGTGCTGAAGTCAGGATACGTGCAAACTCCATTAACATAGCTCATTTGTGGACTACGATGTTGTAGGTTGTATTAAGGAGTTCCTCTGTCTGGTGCCGCACAGCCAGAAGTTCACCTTCACTGACACTGCCGACATCCTGCACACAAGTGCTACTACAAAGGATGACTTCAGTGGCTACAAAGCTGCCTCGGCGTGGAATGCCATCGGTGCGTACGCCACCAATCTCATGTCGCAGCCATGGCGGAAGGAATACCGCGAACTCAAGGTGAAGTTTGCTTTCATAACAGCCTAAGTATTTTAAGTTTTTATTGGTTGCCTTAATTTTATCTTGGCTGGTTTTAAAGTCCTATGTGTAAATATCAATGCGTTATCTGAAACCATTTTAAAATAAAATGTGACCAACTGTACACAAAATTTTGATTATAAGAATAAAAGTAATTATGGACTAATTCACTTCTTTGATTTCCCAGTACATGTTCTCAAAATAAATTGGTTTGTTTACCTTTGACCGCAGATGGGTCTAAAAAAAACCAAAGTGCCTCGTTCTAAGAAGCCAAAAATAGAGTTGGTAATTAAAATGAAGATGATGCATGTTATCCAATCACAGTCCTTGATAATGTATGACAGAACTCTCTTCCTGCTTCTAAAAGTCTGCACGTTGAGTGCTTTCGAGAGAATGTGATTTCTAAGGCGGTCCAAGCTGTCTTTTATATCCACTTTTTTGACCACCTAGAAAAAATCTAGGACCTGGGATTTGAAACAAGTTTTACAACTGGTGACCAAGCGCTGGGCTTACCATCACGTGACCTACCAGATTTTTCCGCTCTCTTAATGTTGATGTTGGGAATCCTTATTATTTACTTGACAGTGGTTCCTGATTGTTTCAAACGGCCGTAGTTACTCATGTGTTGGGGCCGCAGTGGTGTAGTAGTTAGACTACTCAACTCTTGCCGAGGCAAATTTGGTTCGGTTCCCAGCAGGGTCACCTGGATTTTCGCTTGTGAGAAACGTGGCAGATGTTGCCATTGGCTAGCAGGCAATCCTGTTTTCCCTGCTCATGCATTCCACTGCTGTTCCATCTTCACCTCATTTCATTCTCACAGGCACCCGAAACTTCACTTTTAAGTGCTGACCAGCAAACTCTCAACTCGCATTATGTGCATGGGGTGAGAAGGCTAGACTGGCGATACTCTGTGTCCAACCCGCGTCATAACTCTGTAAATAGGTGCTGCGTACCCAGGTTGTTCAGAATGCTCTGTGGTTAGGATATACTTCCATCCACAGCATTTCTCTGCAGACTGTGGCATGTTGAAGGCCAGTGCCCTCTGTTTCAGATGTACTGCGGCTTCTACAAACATGAAGTAAATAGCAACCTGGTAGGAGCTGAGAGGATGCTGATAGCAATGGGCTACAAGCCGACCTCGCAGACCACGATGCTGTTGGAGGGGCCAATTGACCCTGACAGGGTGTCCACTGTCTCCCGTGATTCCCTCATAGCTTTCGTAGAATGCCAGGTACTGTGTTGTACTTCTTGTTTTGCACCATCTCTGAATTATTTTCTGCATTTTTAACATCTTATGTGCTTTTCATATGAAATAAGAGTCTGAAAAAAGTATGGTAATGGAGGAAAATAGCTTTAAAAAATGAATGAAATGAAATACAGTTTAGAATTAATCTATATATTTTTTCATACAAATATGAAAATTGAACAAAATGAATATGTTATGATAGAGCACAAAATAATTGTCTATATTATTAAAACGTCATAAAATATTTTTTGGAAATTGGTTTTTTAGTTTGCCCATATTTCAATCTTATCTTTTGACATAAAATTCAATAAATGGAATTCAAGAATTAGATTCAATAAATATTTTATCTTATGAAATGGCGTTAAGTTTCTTTGACTCACAAGTTGGCTCATTGGATCTGAAAATATGTGGTGTGCATTTATTGGTTGCTTTGTCAAATTTTTGAAGTAGAAAAATTATGCAGAATTTCCAAGTTTGTGCCAATTGCAGACATTTCTCATTTTTTAGCTGTTAATCCTGTAATGTTTACTGACACGTCGTCTTTTATGGTAGCACAGTAGACTTGTGAGAAATTATTATAGCGCTTTCATGTAGTGTGTCCCAGTTCACCGCCTTGGGCTTTAATCCGCTGCTGTTGTTGAGTTTACTTATTGTAAGTTAGCATGTCAGTGAACAGTTAAATAAACCATCCCAATTATAAACTTTGCTTCGTGACATCAGATTTGAATGGTAATTAGAGTCGTACATTGGGCTGTTTGTGTGGTGCATCTACACTGGTTGATGTCTTTGAGGGCCACCAAAATTCTTGAAAGAGTTAAATTTAAATTTGTCTTTACAGGAAAAAGAAAATCACCTGCTATAAGATTTTGAAAAAAGAATGTGCATGTATAATAATATTTTTACTTTCATAGTTTGTTGAGTTTGATTGTACATATATTGGAAATTCATGTTTTGCCTCATTTATGTGGCAGGTGTTGAAAAGTATATGGGAAGAAGTATCAAGCCGGTTCAACTGTGGGTGGTTGGAGGTGCTAGAATTCAGAGAGAACCACATCTGTTCTCCAGAAAATGCAGTGCGCGGTCTGATGTACCAGTACCACCAACAGCAGTACCGTGAGCAACAGCAGTTGGCAGCGATGGATGTGTACGGCACTGCACGGTTTCACCATGTTCCTCCAAACTGCTTGTACGGCAGCACCCAACCAATGGGGTACTATAACAACAGCAGCATGTACCCCCACACATACACCCTGCCTCCACAGGCGAGGTACATGCCGTACCAGCCGTATGCCATCCCCACGTACCAGCCGCTCCCGGCACCCGTTCAGCCACAGGAACTGTACCACACCAATGGACACTACCATCTGTCTCACCCAGCGCCCGTGCAGAATGGGTATGCCCTTCCGCCTCCAGCCGCACACGTCAACCACAACTACAGCGTGTCTGTTCCCACAGGCAAGCTAATTGAGTTGGATGCTTCTGCCCCCTCCCAGAGTAGCCCTGAAACACAGAGACCGCACATCTACTCCACGACTGATTCCTCCTCGTCCGTCCTGATCCCACAGAGTGTGCGTCAACACACCGCCTCCTGCAAGAAGGTCTTGGGTGACAACCGACAGAATGCCAGCAAGCCCAAGGAGGAGGGAGTGGGGACGTTCGACAGCTGGGACTATGTGTACCGGGACCTGGAGAACCAAGGCTACAACAAGGACCTGGGAGAAAGGCCGGACATTCTTTCCCCTGAGCTTGACCGTGACGAAGAGTTGGAACAAACGTTGATGGAGCTCCGGCTTGAGGAGTGCAGCAAAAACATTGGCCCGGGCCACAGGAACCTGAAGATCAACGAGGCGTTGCAGCAGATCAAGCAGGACAATTGTGGAGAAGCAGCAAAGCCCCCAGCGAAGGACAAGTTGGAGAGCAGCACGAGTGTTTACGACAATATGTCGTCGCCTCCGAGGGACAAGCAGCCGAGGCCCAACCCTGCATCGACCTTGAAGCACACCAGGACACTACCTCGGGACGCGAGGCAACAGCAGAGGAGCGAGGAGAAGCCAGCTCTCACGCTGGACCACAGAAAGCTGCGAGACCACAGCCTGGATGCCAAGAAGGGGCGGGGCAAGCAGGATGACCGCTGGCAGTGCAAGATATGCACGTTCCTGAATGTTTCTTCACGTGATGTGTGCGAAATGTGCAGTAAATCGCGGAGGCTGGGTGCAGAGATCCAGCCTTTGGTTAGTGGTGGCCGCGAGTGCCCGAAGTGCACTCTCGTCAATGAAAAGGGTGTTGATGTGTGTATGGCATGTGATAACAGCCTAAAGAATTCACCCACCTATATTTAGAGATGTTTGTTTTGGTGTCAATAATTTGTAAATTTCTTGACCTTCAGGTAATCTGCAGTACTGTTAGGTTAATAAATAATTTTGTAACTTGACAGTGTGTTATGTGCAGTGTGATATGAAGTTTTGTTTTGTGTTATATTGTAAATTAGTTTTTAAAACAAAGAATTGCATTGTATCAAAGAGGTTGCCCCAGCATGTAACTTTAAGCTGTTTTTACAGAATTAGTTGTACAGTGTAAGTACTCAGTCCTTGCAAAGAAATAATGTGTTTGTACATAATAGTATATTTAGAGAAATGTGTTATGTGGATATATTAGAAAAATTACCTATTTTAATAACTTCACTGATATGTTGTAGATTGTTTGTTTTCCCTGATTTAGAAACGTCTACCTAATACTACTTTCTTTGGCTAGCACCCTTAACAGTGAATGTTAAATAATAATTTAATGCCAGGCCATGCTGCATGTAAAATGGTTTTTTATGCTGACCTCTCNTAATAATTTAATGCCAGGCCATGCTGCATGTAAAATGGTTTTTTATGCTGACCTCTCATCAATATCTCCTCACTTGAGCTCATGCCAACCTGTAGACCAAATTCCATGCTGTGCTGAGATGACATCTGTATGGGGATTTTATTACCGTATGCACTTGTGTACCACCTAACACATNTCATCAATATCTCCTCACTTGAGCTCATGCCAACCTGTAGACCAAATTCCATGCTGTGCTGAGATGACATCTGTATGTGGATTTTATTACCGTATGCACTTGTGTACCACCTAACACATTTTTTTTCTCTTAAGCGAATTGAAAAGTATGGCTGTGGGTCTTACATGGACATGATGGTTTTAGAAAAAAATACAGGACTGAAAATAGTTGAGTTTGTCATAGCGCAGACAGTTTTTTTTCCTCTTGCCTACGAGTGTATGGTATGATGAGGATACTGTCTGCTACTGTATTGGTAGAAGCAAAGCACAGAACTGTTAGTGGGGTGGAGTGGATGGTTGGCTTTCATGTTGGTCTGGAAGCAGGAGGTTGGCCCAGTGTACAAGTAATCCACATTTGAAATTTTTTTTTTACGTTCTTGTTTTCTATAGACAAGTAACTTTTGAAACAATAATTACATTAAAAAAAATATATATATATATGGCAGGTTTTCACATTTATACATATTCATGCCTTGGGGGGGGGGGGTGTGTTTGTTCCATAAGATAAGTAGCNCTTTTTTTTTTTTTTTCAAAAAATAACATCTGAACTTGGGTGGGTGTTACACATGAAATAATTTGAATCCTAAAATCATTCATCCCAAACAAAAATACTGGCTATTACTTTTAACTTAAAAGCTCAAATTATAATTAGGTTCCAAGTGATATAATAAACAAACCATTTAAAGGACACAAGCTTTATTTTCAAACCTAACATTTTGTTAGGTACTCGTGAAAAGCGGTATATAGTCTTCTGTGCCGTCTAGTTTTCACAACATGCCTGTCATTTTAAAGCTTTTGGCAATCATTTGTTTGGAAATTGATTGCCATGCCTCCAAGATCTACGTGTGCACAATTGGCAGTGGAGCACGCTTCATTCTTCCACTCGGAATGACGCAGTGTTGTGCCGTCATCATCCACGTATTATATTAGTGTCGGAATGCTGCTTTGAATGGTCGAAAACTTGTCGTGCAGCAGCTCGTTTAGCATTTTTCTCTGCGTATCACACTACTTTAAACTAGAATGCTGCTGTATAACTCGCCCGCCTTTTCCCCATTTTTAAGCCATGTGTCGCACAGCACTACCAACCCTAGTGCTAATACCGGTAGACTGAACTCGACTTCTGCTATGGGCTACAGCGCCACCGTTGTAAAAATAACTTGGGCGAGTGCATTCTTGGTTTTCATGCTCGAGGGGTGGCATTAATTGATGCACAGAGAAGGTTGTTTTTGCCACTGGTATTATACATGAATATTTTAAATTTTTGGAATTCAGAATTTTTATGGGTGTTATACACTCGTAAATACGGTATGTCTATTTGCGTCGTGCTCAGACTGTACCCAATGATGGACATTTTTTTGCTAATATTGTGGTATGGATCGCCTAGCAAAATGGCCTAAATCGCAAATATAATACCTGCCCTCTTTCCAAGATGCTTTTTTTTTTTTTGCAGAAAATTGGGGGCATTTATTTTGAGTAAATATGGTACATGTACTTTTGTAGCATATGTGCAGGACAACTGTCCACTGAAACACAAGTTTTTAGAACTGAATATGTATGAATATTTGTTTTCCTGGGGTGACATTGAATATGTGTGGTATGGGTGGTGGTACTCAGGTAAATACGGTAATTTCGAGGGTGCTCTTTGAAAAGTTTGTTTTGTAGCATAATGTCATTAAGGGTACTTCCTAGAAATATTGTGTGTAAAATCAGTGTTTGCACGTAAATGCATATCCTGGAAAATAAATGTTCTGAGAACAGGTTTTTCTAGGAATGATAAAAAAAACAATTGTCTACAGCCACCACTTTATAATTTTTTCCAATTAAATATATTAAAAAAAATATATATAATGAAAGTGATTAGAAGTATCTTTTTAAGACTTTCCTGCACAGTTTCCTTAAAGGGAAGAAGAAAAGAACAAGGTGGCATCTATAGTTTAATACATTTATTCACCTTGGCTTTAAGCCAAGGGCTGCTGCTGTTGTTGTATTCTTTTGTTCTCCACCCCTTGTGTCACACTAGGGTATGTTCAAGAGACATCTGAATNGGCTGCTGCTGTTGTTGTATTCTTTTGTTCTCCACCCCTTGTGTCACACTAGGGTATGTTCAAGAGACATCTGAATGCTGTTCGCTAGGCACATATTTCCCATAGCTACGCCAATTGCTGTGCAATTTGGACCTAGTTCCGTAATAAGCAGTTGAAACGCTGGGCCAGCAAGTGCTGAAACTGACTGTGGGACTTGCGAGTCTTTGAGGGTTATAGGGTACCACCATTACAAGCTTGGAGCAAGCCCTGAGCACGTGCAGCTGAGATAAACTTCCCTAGTGCAACACTCATCGACCTCTGCTTTCTTTTGAATCAGTATGGAAGTGTTGCTATGTTTCCACAACTAGATTACCGTGGAAGATGATGGCTGTTCTTTATTACAAAAGTTTTGGCCACCTTGGCCAAAGTTATCAATTTAGTTTCATCAGCACCTCAGTGGCAGCTCATGATTCCGAAAGCAGTTAGAAGTGCCATGAGAAAAAGGTGATAATTTAATTTGAAGTTAATTGCGTTAGAAATGGGTTGCTGCCAGAAGTGTTAGGTATGCAAACGTCTGTTCAACAAGTCGCTTATCCCTGTGACGAACAATGTTGGTGATCAAATTTAGGTTCATCCATCTTGCAGAAACAGCTACATTTTGCATAACATTTAAAAAATGGCATTGTATAAAAAAAGCATAGGAAAAAAAATTGTCTGTACAAAAATTTTCAGATTTCAGTCACTTTCGAGTATATCCGCAGATAATAACTACATATTTCTTGCCAGATATTTGTGGGTGCAATTGTCTTGAAACTTCAGAATTTTACAGCCCACAGTTAGTGCAACAATTGAAAGGTGTTTCCGTGAAGTTACACACAGTATCGTTTATTGGAGTCGTGTCTTGCACAATATCAACCACGCTGCAATAAATAGATAATATACAGAGTCAATGCAGATGGACTAGGGGCCAGACCTTGCTTCTTTGGCCGGGCTCAAAAAGCTACTGTTCTTACAGCAAAGCGTTCAGGTATTGAAGTGGAATACAGTAGTTTATGGGCTGACAGAGCACGTCAGCCAAAAAGAAAAAAACACCAAATTTTCAAGCATTGTTCCCATCAAAAACCATTTATATCACCATCTTTTCACTTTCCATCCTTACACCACTGAGATGAAGTGGCTAGTGTCTCTTTGGTGCTGTCGACTCTGTATTCCAGCTGTGCTCAATCCTTTAGCAAGAATCGGTTTTTTTTTGTCTTGAATTTTATGGAGGAGTCGAGTGGAATAATGAATTACATAGAAATATTACCAATAATGTAAATAAATTCTAATTTTAAACTTAGGTTAAGCAGTACTTAAAATGGTACCTGAAAGGTAAAATGGGAGTGTCGACACCAGCATAAGTTTCAGGGGTGAAGTATGTTTGATAGAATAGAGGAAGATAGTAAATATAATAAAACAGATAAGTATGTTGTTTTGACCACAGTTTTATTTAATTTGGGCTACAGAGTGAATCTCGCTGTGGTGGTTGTGCATCGTAGGTTGCTTACTGCCCATAATGCTAAGTTTGAACATTTTTTTCTGGCTTATGACTACAGTTCTGAAAAAGAGTTGAACACAAGAACTTAAGTTGTGTCCAAATTCATCTGGAGTACGGTATGTAATTATATTTACCTGTACTACTATGAAGTGACATCATCTGGACTAGGGCCGTGGTCGCTGAGCGGTTAGCCTGCTTGCCTCCCACCAAGACAAACCGGTTTCAATCCCCGGCCGGATCACTCCCGGGTTTTTGCAAGTGGAAATTGTGCCGGACGATACCACTTGTTTTCTCAGGGGATCTCCAGTTTCCCCCGCCCCTTGCATTCTGGCGCTGCTCCGTTCTCACCTCATTTCACCCTCATTGGCTCTCAAGACCTCGTTAAGAGCTGCCTAAATCTCTCAACTCAATGAACTCAGGAATGAACATGCATACTTCCTGATGAGGGAGCCAGAATTTTGTATCCAGAGTAGAGAATGGTTCGGAGTTGACTTAAGCCTTCGTGATACGGGACCACAGGAATTTATCAAAGTTCCTCAACAGGTGCTACCCCCAAACCTCTCGTCCAGAAACAGATTCAGCAAGCCATCTCAAATACCAGAACACAAACCAAGGTCAACAACGCAGCATCACACAACAAAGATTTTGACTCCTGTTACAATACCAGAGTTGTGAGAGCCCCACCATCTTCAAGCAACAGCTCATCAATTTATAACAAAATCCAGGCAGCCCCCAGGCCTCAACATTAGATAATCACAGCTCCATATCATACCCATCAGCTATACCGACAAATTCTCAATTTCCCCGCCGCACCTTAGTTTGCCACCTGTCCGCTAGGTTTACTACCAATAGCAGCCTTCCATCATATTGCAGTGTCCTTCAACTGGCCGCCTGCTGAAGCTGGCCTAGCCAGCAAACCGTTATGATCGTGCAACCGTGCAAAAAATGTCTCTTCTTCGTATGTGTGTGCCTGTTGACAAGTACCAGACTGCGAGCACTTGAATTCCTGCCCTTTTATATATTTAAGGTAATATTTTTGTTATTTTTAATGTAAAACTGATGGTTTTTGGGGGAATGTAAGTTACCCAAACTACTTAATTTGCTGTTTATACATATAATTGATAAAACTGAAGTTTACTTTCTTTGATATCTACTTGTAGATGTATAATGTTAATTCCTTCTTATAAAGTTTTGCTGCATATTACATTTTTTCAACCCTCTCCCTGAAAAGGGTTATAATAGGATTCTACTATATTTAGCATGTTGCTGGGTTTTGCGAAATAGGACGGAAATGGAGGTTAAAAACTGTAAACTTAAAAATTAAGTGTAATAGTGTTCCGAGGCATATTTCTGATGTAAAAACCAGTTTTAATTTGCAGTTCTGTTAAGATACAATTGTAACACTTGTTTTAAGCTGTAGCCTTTTCTCAAAGCTAACATACATGCACCCAGTGTGCTGGCATCGTAGTGTTTGTCACTAGCAGCGNTACATGCACCCAGTGTGCTGGCGTCGTAGTGTTTGTCACTAGCAGCGTTACAATTTTCTTTTTGTGAAGATTGATTGAAGGACTTACGGTGGCTGCGAAGGAAAGTTCGGTTTGTTTTGTTCCTGCTGCGTAATGTGAGTACAATAAAGAATTATGAAATTGGTCTGTTTCATCAGTGCATTTTATTTTATCATTGCATGTTTGACTGAAATTAGCTGCAAGGGAAAATTATGATTTGGCTTGGAAAACTTTGTGAAGTTGGGGAACCTGAGGATTCCAAATAGAAATGGTTGGCCACTCGGGCAGCGGGCTGCCTGTGCATATGTTAAAATTATTGTGGTTAGACATTTTAATTGCTATAATCATCCTGTGCATGTTTGTGTGCACAAGCATGCATGTTCGTACACATACATGCTGCTATCGTGTATTGTAGTTTTGTGATAAAGCGACTAAACCTTGCTGAATTGATTAAGTGTTGGCAATACTTTCATAATCCTCTGATGTTCTGTTAAGGAGCAAAGGCATGCCAATCCTTCTTTGAGTAGGATGTACCACAAGAATATTGCTAATAGCCTTCTGTGATGTGGGGGGCCACGGGTTTCTCCCGAGAGAAACTTTTCATTTTAAAGTTTAAAATAGTGATAGTTAAGGCTATGGTTCCCATGGCAGCCAGCGGCCAGTATATTGGGCAAATGTCGTATCTGTTGGTGGACATTAGAAACAAAGCTTGAAAATGATCCTGTTCAGCCCTTCTACGAAAGATGGCGATAACAGCGGCAAGTATTAGTAACGAAACACGATCACCGTTCCGTTGTAATGTGCGATCACCGTTCCGTTGTAATGTGCGTGTCTGGTTTCCAAGTAACACTTTCTCTTTGTAAATTATGTCTTTCATAAGGGAGAAAGTTTACCCTCCTATGGCGACACACCATGCGATGATGACCTTCACCGCACTTCCATCTCTCTCCCTTCTACAGTTGGCAGCTCTGGCTACACGAAACACGGACCTTGCCCACGAATTCCTTGGGCCTGTTTTTGCTTCCTTCCGGAACTCTCCCGCAAGAAACAATTTTTAAGAAGTAGTGCTAAAGAAATAGCTGTACACTTCACAAACAAAATATTAATTTGTTGTACACTTGAAACATTGAAGTGCACCTGAATTTTTAATTAATCTTGAGTCTACATAATTGTATGGCCATTGGTACAAAGCGAAAAAGAAAAAAGGTTTGACATTCATATTTACTTTTAATCATTATTAAGTATACAATTTTGCTCTCCTACATTAAAATAATTAGTGTATAGAAAATAGCCAGTTTTTTTCATATGTTCTACACTGGCTAAAATGTGTAATTTATGTTTGTTGTGGGGTTAGAATGGAACTCTGATTACAGGTGGTGGACAATAGCATTAATTTTGTCTCGTAGCATTTCCAATGTGTGTTCATAGCATTTATTGTTATATTTACGTAGTAAACAGGATTTTACCAGCGATATATGTGGTAGAAANACTTGAAACATTGAAGTGCACCTGAATTTTTAATTAATCTTGAGTCTACATAATTGTATGGCCATTGGTACAAAGCAGCAAAAAAGAAAAAATGTTTGACATTCATATTTACTTTTAATCATTATTAAGTATACAATTTTGCTCTCCTACATTAAAATAATTAGTGTATAGAAAATAGCCAGTTTTTTTCATATGTTCTACACTGGCTAAAATGTGTAATTTATGTTTGTTGTGGGGTTAGAACGGAACTCTGATTACAGGTGGTGGACAATAGCATTAATTTTGTCTCGTAGCATTTTCAATGTGTGTTCATAGCATTTATTGTTATATTTACGTAGTAAACAGGATTTTACCAGCGATATATGTGGTAGAAAATGGCATTCCTTTTGTTTATACAATTAAAACACGTGTTCAAAAGAATTCTTTATTCTACTGCTCTATAAAAGTATGTTCTACAAACAGGTATGTTATTTGTAGAAAATACTCTTGAAAAATATCTCTACATTAATTCATACTATTTTTAACTCTTCAACTATTTACAACAGTATCACTAAGCAGAAATAAGTTTTTATACACTGAAGAGCTAAAAAAAAACTGGTACACCTGTCTAATATCATGTAGGGCTCCACGAGCACGCAGAAGTAGACGACGTGGCATGGACTCGACTAATGTCTGAAGGTATGCAAGAGGCAATTCACACCATGAATCCTNCGCAGAAGTAGACGACGTGGCATGGACTCGACTAATGTCTGAAGGTATGCAAGAGGCAATTCACACCATGAATCCTACAGGGAAATCCACAAATCCATAGGAGTGCGAGGCGGTGGAGATCTCTTCTGAACAGCACGTTGCAAGACATCCCANAATGATGGTCCGTTGAATAGTTTGTACGCTAGCACTTGTTGATGCCCCAGCATTGAAATCTGCACCAATTTGAAAAGGGGTTGCACGTCTGTCACATTTAATGATGCTCGTCAGTCGTTTGTCCCGTTCGTTCACGATATTATTCCGGCCGCAGCGATGTCAAAGATTTGATGTTTTACCGGATTTCCAATATTCACGGTACACTCGTGAAATGTTCGTACGCGAAAATCCAAATTTTATTGCTACCTCGGAGATGCTATGTCCCATCTCTCCTGCNTTGCTACCTCGGAGATGCTATGTCCCATCTCTCCTGCGTCGACTTTAACACCACGTTCAAACTCTCTTAAATCTTGATAACCTGCCATTGTAGCAGCAGTAACCGATCTAGCAACTTTGCNTCCATACCTCTGTTATTTTCATACGCATGCCTATACTAGTTTTTTTTGGCTCTCCAGTGTAAAACACTATATACACACTCAGAAATAAAAGTGAAAAACATGAAAGGCTGCTGTGAAGGTACTTATTCAAGCCAAACACAGAACAGACTAAAACCTAATCGAAGTTGCTGTTACGAGTCCTGTCAGTCATCACCAAGTTGTATCTACTGAAGAACCTTCCAGCATCTACATCAGAATGGAAATACGTAATCCCATCTGGCATCATTCTTCCACTTTCTCCCTTACACAAAGGGGGGTGCGCACTCTGCTGATTGGCTCTCTTCCTCCCACCCTGTACTTCAGGCAGACAAAAACATTTCCCCCTCCCTTCTATTGCTTTTCCCCCCTTTCCAATCAGCATTCATCTATCCCCTCTCTCTTTGCATCCCTTTCATCCTTCACTCTACCATCTAACTGCTTTCCTCCTGCCTTTGCACTGTACCCTTTCTGTCCCCCTCATCTTCCAATCTTCCCCTCTCCGATCCAACCGAGCCGCCGACCACCCTCTTACTTTCTTCGACGCCGCTTTTCATCACTGCTGAAGCTCATTTACCATACTGCCCCTGCCTGCAGGGGGAGAGGAAGGCGGGAGTAGCAAACTCCCACCTAGTTTTGTTGAGTAAAAATGGGAATTTTGAATATTGCAGGACTTTTAATTTCCCGCCCACAAGTCTCAGTGGTGGTTAGGCTGTATTTTTATAGAATTCAAAGCTGATTTTAAATACCAAAGTTTGTTTATTAAAGGAATCGTACATCATGAGGGCGTGGCCTGGTAAAAGGTATGCATTCTTAAAATTAGTTGTTCCATAAATGNATTAAAGGAATCGTACATCATGAGGGCGTGGCCTGGTAAAAGGTATGCATTCTTAAAATTAGTTGTTCCATAAATGGTGACTGTAGGTAACTGGTATTGTAAAGAGTGATTTGAAGGTGCTGTTTGACTAGAAATAATTTTTAAAGTTTATTAGCATTTTTTACAGTGTCTGTTGAGGAATAGAATTGTTTAAAGTTGCTTTTATTTCCTCGTGTGTGCGTGCTACTCTGACGAGCTATTGAAAGTTGGTTAATAAACTTGGGTTTAAACTGTTTTAATTCGAGGAAAAGACGCTGAGGGCGTGTATTTAATGGTTTAAAAAAGTTTATTAAGTTATTTTTTAAACATTTCTTTGAAAAAGATTGTAATTNATTAAAGGAATCGTACATCATGAGGGCGTGGCCTGGTAAAAGGTATGCATTCTTAAAATTAGTTGTTCCATAAATGATGACTGTAGGTAACTGGTATTGTAAAGAGTGATTTGAAGGTGCTGTTTGACTAGAAATAATTTTTAAAGTTTATTAGCATTTTTTACAGTGTCTGTTGAGGAATTGAATTGTTTAAAGTTGCTTTTATTTCCTCGTGTGTGCGTGCTACTCTGACGAGCTATTGAAAGTTGGTTAATAAACGTGGGTTTAAACTGTTTTAATTCGAGGAAAAGACGCCGAGGGCGTGTATTTAATGGTTTAAAAAAGTTTATTAAGTTATTTTTTAAACATTTCTTTGAAAAAGATTGTAATTNCGAGGGCGTGTATTTAATGGTTTAAAAAAGTTTATTAAGTTATTTTTTAAACATTTCTTTGAAAAAGATTGTAATTTTGTGAAAGAGAGCTTGAAAAGCAGGCTGGGAATTGTAACTTTTAGTTTCACGTGGTTGGAGGTCTCTGATTGGCCGAGAGGTCTCGCGGTAGGTGGGGCCATCATTCACCACTCAAGAGATGGCAGCACCATCGTCTTTTTATGTGGAACACATTTTAAAGTTGAAATTTTTATTCTGGAATATTAAAAGCTTTTAATTTGGATTGTAATGTAGCTAAACTAACTTCTTTATATATATATATATCATCAGCCACTCCCACTCCCTCCTAACCCCTTGTTGCCCAGCATACTTCTCCCATTATCTAGTATTGACCACTCCGGCCCCGCCTGGAATCCAGAAACATGCGCAACGGGAAACCCAAGTTTGCAGTGCATTGCCAATCAATCGTCTAGTGACAACCACCGACTCGTGGGTGAACAGTTTCGTCTGTTTCNCCAAGTTTGCAGTGCATTGCCAATCAATCGTCTAGTGACAACCACCGACTCGTGGGTGAACAGTTTCGTCTGTTTCCACAAATGAATTCTGAATATGCACGTAATATTAAGCCCACTATTTTGTGAATCTCTTTGACAGTAAACATTTTCCACCACCTCTTACTATGATCAACCTAACAGAACCGCTGTATTGCATAGAATTCACATATAAATAAACATATACATTATATATACTGCGTGATGGGTTTATTTAATATATATATATATATATACCTACAGAGCAAGCATCTGTATTTTCCAACCAATATTTCAGCTTATCTACACAATTCTTTTTTTTTTTTTTTTTGTTTACTGCACAGCTCTTAGATATTGTTATTCAAACTAAACAAACGGCCCACCCATATAGCTTTAGTTTCAGAACGTAATGTGATGTCCAATTCTTATCTAAGAGTATGTACAAATATTATAGCGGGTTTGTTCTATTTATAAAAGTTTATTATTATATATTGTTATAGTCTGTTCGCAGTTTCTTTACACTTTTTTTAATCAAATCTTTGAAAAATCACCCCATGTGTTAGGTTTTTGGTCATTTCCTAAATATTTCATATATCACAAGTGTTTTATACTCGTGTTGATGTAAAAGTACCTTATGTTTGGTTAAATTAAACTTTTAATTATATTTTCTCTATAAATTATATTTAATTTATAAATAATATAGATAAAAGCCAAGAAAATTAGGATGTTGGCAATGCCCAGTAGGAAATGGTTCTTATGCAAAATACTGTTACACTGAGTGCATTGTCCCTCTGGTGTAATTTTCTATACTCGTCTACCCAACATCGATAAAACTGTCAAAGGCACATGGTCAAATTGATGAACATTTTTGTTTATATCTTAAATTTTCAAAAGAAAAGATTTTTTCATACGAGTAAAATACTTTTATCGATTTGAATTTAGCTTTAATTGCACTGAAAATTGGTTACAGGAAGTATACAAACATCTCGAAGCACAGTGTTCTTACCTCAAATCCTATNCTTTAATTGCACTGAAAATTGGTTACAGGAAGTATACAAACATCTCGAAGCACAGTGTTCTTACCTCAAATCCTATCCATGTGATGATAAGCCTAAGTGGCAGAAACGCAGTCCAATGTTGGGACACGGAGTATCTACTGTGCACCTACCCCATTTTCCCCTCTACGCCTGTGCCTAAGTTTTAAGAACAAATGTTACTGGTACTCGTACCAAGTGATCCTAACCAAAGAGTTATACCAAGAGGTACGTGAATTTTGCAAATTCTTTCAGAGGCAGGGTAAACTTTAACCATGTATATTTTAGTGTTCCTTTTATGATTGTACGGCAGTGGTTTTGACACACCCTGCCCTGCTTGTTAGTCAGTAATGAGGAAGAAATAATATGACATTACTTACAACTAAGTTGAATTAAAAGAGAGCTTTCCACTATGGCAGCAACCACTGATGCTAATAGTTTGGGAACTAAAATTTTTCACCGACAAGTGAAAAATTTCAGAGCTTTCACCACATCAGCGCTTGATGTAGCCCGTGCATGCCGGATTTTCTTCGTTTTGCAAGCAAGCAAATGGGATAATTGCAATTTTTATAAAATACNGATGTAGCCCGTGCATGCCGGATTTTCTTCGTTTTGCAAGCAAGCAAATGGGATAATTGCAATTTTTATAAAATACATATAATTTATTAAAAAATTTTCCATTTGTGCTGTGTTAGAACCTCATTGCGAGTATCATCTACAACATTCGCTGTAGCGGCAAATTTTGAATGCACCATCGTGTTCTATATTAAGTACAGAGTTAATACACACTTTTTCAAATGAGTGATTTTTATGTACTCGCTCGCTGTAACGATATAGCTCTAAGAGTCAAAACAATGTTTTCATTTTTTATCTCCAAGCACAACTTTCTTCCCTCGGGTGCTCAAGCAAAAGTGAGATGGAGATACGGCCAGCCCATGGAAAGTCACATGGGATTTAGGTACAGCAGTCCATTAATCATTTATTATCTGCTGTGTGTGTGTGTGTATATTAACAGATATGGATACATATTTTTGATATATTTTGTATTGTTTATTTTATTTTTATTGTATATATTTTTAATCGAAATACTTTATTGCAGTATTTCACATTTTACAAAATTCTTTTTCTTGCGAAACACACGTCTGTGTTGCGTGAATATTGGAAAGTGCCCTTTGCAGGACTTGTTTGGTGTAGTGAATATGTTATTAACATTTGCTTGCAATCTCAAACAATGTAAGATCTTCAGAAAACCAGTCTTACATAATTACAGATGGATTAGGCAAATGTGCAATTGAGAAACTGTAAGAAACTATTGATTTCCTGCCATGTTATCAAACAGTGCATGCAAGATAGCTTTATTCAAAGATAATATATAGCTCTCTTCATACTCGAAATTAAGTTTAATAAGGTTAGAAGTATGAGTAAAGGTGAGAGGTAGGCCACTCGGCCACCTATAATATATCAGAAAGGACAGAAGCAAAAGTACTAGACTGTTATTACTTGTGCTTCTGTCCTTTCTTAAATGCTAAAGGTTAAAAGTATTTTATTAATCTACATGTCAGTCCTCATCTACTGAAATCTTGGGACATACGAAAATGTTTTGACAGTCCCTGAAAAACAGTAGATGAGAATCCACCGTAATTATGTCCAGAGACTGATTATGCGACTGATGAACAACTTTTACATAGACCTACATCTGGAAATGCTTTTTTTTTTTTTTTTTTTTGGGCAATTATAGTAGCTGATGTATAGTAGTTTAAAAATTACTGTGTTGAGGGGATGGAGGAAGGTATTTTGAGCAATTCCTACAAGTACTGGTATTTGCATTGTAATATAATGAAATTCTAGTTTATATGCACAGCCCCGTATCAAACATCATCACTAAAGCTTCTCCCTTATAGTTGCGACTGGATTGCCGACGACAAGGTTGCCAGTACAACTGGCTGCATCCAAATACACGCGCAGCAATACTGTCACCACGCTCCAAGAATACACACTCTGTGACAGAATCAACAGAAACGTCTAGTATGACATCTTCCATCAGATCCCACCCTTAACGACAGAGCGACTAGGTCACAGCAAGCTGTTCATCACAACGACACTGGCCTTACGTAGCTGAACAAATGTTATTTAGCAATTACCAGTGCCCTCAGTAACAAAATGTTTATACAAACCAAGTCAGAGAAAATGACACTGGAGTTAGTTACAAAAATAAGGGGAAAACTACAATTTTTTTTTTTTAAAGAATTGAAGTCCAACTTGTCTACAGAGCCGCAGTTCTGCATCGTTGAAGAATCACTACAGCTTTCAATCGTTCAGCCTCTTTCGTTCAACCCGACAAGCTGAAAATTATTTGTAATTTTTCAACACAATTTAAAGCACATAACTTATGTACACGACAAGCTTCCACCTCGTAAAGTTTGACTTTATTAAATGAACATTACACAACTACAACCGTAACTTGAAGATAAGCTTAACCTACGTGCTTTCAAAAAGTAAAAACCAAAGCACAGCTTTGGACTAAGTTACACAAGATTATTGTAGCTTTTAGGGATGAGATGAAGATTCATTGAATCCCTCGAGTCCAGTGGATTTGAAGAGTTGAGTGTTAGAGGCAGGGTTTGAGTATAAAAGATTCAACATAACAGGTTGAGTTTAGCTTTAATAATAACACACTCCAATTACAGTGAAACCCTAATATGTATATAGGAACACCTGTTTTTCACAATGTACAAAATAACTAATTTTTTTTTTAAATTCACATTAGTCATTTGAAATTGTGAAATATGCAAACGCTTTGCGAAAATATGAACTAATTGAGTTAATATTGTGATTTGAAGAAGTAAAAACATAGTTTCGTTTGANGCAAACGCTTTGCGAAAATATGAACTAATTGAGTTAATATTGTGATTTGAAGAAGTAAAAACATAGTTTCGTTTGAGTGATTGATGCAGTAGTTTCTACTTAATAGATTTTGAGAATGTTAAATTCTATCAACTGCTCATCGGAACAACGTTCAACGGTATCAAATAATGCGTTACATTTTAAAATGGGGTTCGTTTACAGATTTTTGGAAAACTTGTTTAATTAAACTGGATATTAAAAAGTTTTTGATACATTACAAATTGGGAATTTTACTTTTTTCATAANGAAAACTTGTTTAATTAAACTGGATATTAAAAAGTTTTTGATACATTACAAATTGGGAATTTTACTTTTTTCATAATGTTATTGTTGCAGTGTGCAAGAACTACAATACAAATGTAAAGAGAATACATGTATCTCAAAAACTCTATAAACAAGAACAATTGGTCTGGTGCAAACGTTTCACTAACCTCAATAGCATTGGCAAGAAAAACCTCAATCTAAAATGGTGAATATGTTATGTCAACAAAACCAGCCGTAATGGGGAAAAATGAATAAACACAACTATGTTATTTAGTGAAATCTTTTGACTCAAGTTTGCAGTGCATTGCCAATCAATCGTCTAGTGACAACCACCGACTCGTGGGTGAACAGTTTCGTCTGTTTCGACAAATGAATTCTGAATATGTACGTAATATTAAGCCCACTATTTTGTGAATCTCTTTGACAGTAAACATTTTCCACCACCTCTTACTATGATCAACCTAACAGAACCGCTGTATTGCATAGAATTCACATATAAATAAACATATACATTATATATACTGTGTGATGGGTTTATTTAATATATATATATACCTACAGAGCAAGCATCTGTATTTTCCAACCAATATTTCAGCTTATCTACACAATTCATTTTTTTTTTTTTGTTTACTGCACAGCTCTTAGATATTGTTATTCAAACTGAACAAACGGCCCACCCATATAGCTTTAGTTTCAGAACGTAATGTGATGTCCAATTCTTATCTAAGAGTATGTACAAATATTATAGCGGGTTTGTTCTATTTATAAAAGTTTATTATTATATATTGTTATAGTCTGTTCGCAGTTTCTTTACACTTTTTTTAATCAAATCTTTGAAAAATCACCCCGTGTGTTAGGTTTTTGGTCATTTCCTAAATATTTCATATATCACAAATGTTTTATACTCGTGTTGATGTAAAAGTACCTATGTTTGGTTAAATTAAACTTTTAATTATATTTTCTCTATAAATTAAATTTAATTTATAAATAATATAGATAAAAGCCAAGAAAATTAGGGTGTTGGCAATGCCCAGTAGGAAATGGTTCTTATGCAAAATACTGTTACACTGAGTGCATTGTCCCTCTGGTGTAATTTTCTATACTCGTCTACCCAACACCGATAAAACTGTCAAAGGCACATGGTCAAATTGATGAACATTTTTGTTTATATCTTAAATTTTCAAAAGAAAAGATTTTTTCATACGAGTAAAATACTTTTATCGATTTGAATTTAGTTTTAATTGCACTGAAAATTGGTTACAGGAAGTATACAAACATCTCGAAGCACAGTGTTCTTACCTCAAATCCTAT
>NQII01009558.1:30295-43036 GCA_002778355.1 Clitarchus hookeri | reverse complement strand
AATAGTAAAGTTGACAAAAAGAAGAAATAGGTACAGGGAAATATCTGTGAACTATGTGGGTTTGAGATTTTGTTATAAACATTTGGAACAGCTACAGATTATGTAAAAATACATTTGTAATATGGATAGTTTCAATATTATTAATAAAATTTTACATTTAAATAGATTGATTTGTTTTTCATTTCTACCTAATCAGAATGTATATCATACAATAGCCTGAGTAAAACCAACATATCCTGAAACACTAACTTAAAAACCAGAGTCTCATACACACATTTAGAAAGTTCTCATCTTTTCAACATTGCTCAGAGTTCCATATTGTATCTCAGTTGATACAGTAAGAAAATGTTGCACAAGCCAGTCTACATTTTCCTTTTTAACCCTGTACAGTTCTTCCCAATTGTCGACACAATGTTTATCTTGTCCTGTAACTGTTGATTTGTAAATAAGTAATCTATTCTGTGATTTCCAGTCAATTTGTCACATCTGTTTGCTACAGTTTATACTAATTTGTCAAAATGTTGAGAAACCCAGATTGTAATTATTGGTTTATAGCAGTGTTTCTTAACCTGGGGTCCGCGAGTATATGTATGGGGGTCCGCAGTCTCATCTCTGGACCATTTAACAATAATAAATAAATGACACCAAAAGTCTCGTAATCGCTAACGCTTACTTAGCACGATGAACGTGCGCCAGCGGGCGGTGTGCGAGACTGACTTGATTTCCAAGGGGTCCGTGGCTGAAAAAGGTTAGGAAACGCTGGTCTATAGAATGTTTCTGAAATGTCACTATATTTATGGCATGGTTAATTGCCTCTCAAAGTAAAAGAAAAATACCAGGGTCTCTGCATTTCATTATTCAACGTACCCTGTTAGTTTTGTTTGATACAAACTTGTAATTTCTTTTATTTGCTATTTTCACTGGTTTAAATGTCAGTTGGGCATATATCAGTAGGGGTGTGCATGAGCTTGAATTGAGCAGTTAAATCTAGGGCTGTGCGTGAGCTCGACGCTAGTGGCTCAATCAAATGATGTCAAAACTTGAGTAATTTTGAGTTCATATCGGGCTCCCGAGCATCCTGTCAACTATCAGCAGTCGGCTCACGATCGTCAACAAGCTCATCAGTGTGTTTTCTCTAACGTAATGGAATTTATTTTACTTATGAATATTGTGACAATATGTTTCTAATAAACTATTTATAAGAATTACTTCTGATTGCAGCAGAAATAACTTTGATGATTTGTGAGTTTCTTGATTTTTCATGTAATAAAGCGCTTTTTATTTGTTAATGATAAAATGAAACCTTTGCCACAACTGCAACAGGAACGGAAGAAAAACAATCACACCATTGACTCATCTTTAACAGATATCTGTAACTAAGTACTTGGTACACAAAATGCAAATATCACAAACATAATCTTCTTTTAGATAGTAATCATTAAATGACACCAACGAACATAAGGACGTATGTGAAACAAGAACTAAAGTAATTTAGGAACTATTGCTGTTCACGGAAACAATTTTGTCAATGATGTTCCCTAACAGATTATTTTTTTGCTTATTTAGTATCAGCCATCTTAGAAAATATCTGCTCTACAGGCACTGAAGTAGTCACGCTCAGATATTTTTTTGCCAAACGTGAACGAGTTGGGAAGCTTTGCACATACTTTTCCCAGTTTAATTATGATTCCATGAATCTAACTAGGACGTGATTAGTTATATCTATTTACTTAATTTATTCGTAACGGAAACGTATATGCTTGACGAGGAAACAATAGGCCTATGATTACGAATATGCACGCGCCTCTAACAAAACACAACGTAATCAATGCTACAAGAAAAGACGGAAAACATTGACACCTCAGCGTACCTGTACTGTGTTCAACTGTTCCGTGTATCTATAGTGTCAGACTGGCCCGAGTATCGAACGAACCTCACAGATCACTTGGTGATATCGAGTTTGTTCCACACTGTGTTGATCCCATTCAATCCTCTGTATCATTTGCCCAGCCCTATATATCAGCACTGAATGACCAAAAATGTAAATTTATGATTGATCAACATGATTATTAAACACCATCCCATTGTTTGTAAAATGTCCACAAAATACTAGCTGTTTTATGATGTAAAATTAATTTCTGGCACAACATTTTGTTAAGATATTTCATGGGCATAGCCAGGATTTAAGTGTGGTTATCTGAAAGAATGCTCTAGTTCACTGGCCTTGCCTCTCTCAGTATGACTCAGGGTGTGGGAAAATTTCGAAATCAGGCAACTGAGACTATTAAAGCTGTGATGGGCCTTTGAGTCAACAGTTTTTAAAGTTGCGAGTTTTGAGGATTGTGCGACCTTAAGCGACAGGTGTGTGGAGACAACGAAGCGACGAATCAGCAGAGCATCAAGTGGTGATGAGAGTGGCCAGTGGTACTGAAGTCTGCGAACTGCAAGCATCGGGACAGTGGAGAAAGAGATTGACGGACGGAACTACTGAACTGGATTCACGAGTGTAAGACTTTGGAATGAGCAATAGACAGACTGAACATGTATAAGTAATGAGTGTGAATTAAGTGACTATAACCAATATAGAGATATTGATAAGAACTTACATTAGAATTTAAATATACATTAAATATTGCACTCCCTGAGAATAACATGAGTAATAGTGCAGATAGATAGCTTAATGTCGTAAATAATAGCTGAGTAAATAAATTAAAAAAAAAAAAAAAATTCCTTTAAGTATTTTTATTAAGATCTCCATTCCTAACGAACTCCGATATGCCCCTCTGGTATCTTGTAACAATATGTATATATATAATACTCAAGTTAATGGGATATCATAACTCCTCAAAATAGAACCAACCCCCTTTCAGCTAAAACCTTAACAGAATATAAGCTGTTTCTCAGGTCAATAAATTACAGAATCACACAAAAAGCAGTTTATCAACTGAATACCTAAACCATAAACTGGGCAACACAATATGAAGTAACACACACAGTGTCACTACAAAATCAGAAAGCAGATGATGTTTCCCGTGATAGTATGATTCTGGTTCTCTAGACAGGAGAAATTAGAATTGCATTACCCAGGAGATGATACATCTCCAGTATTGTTTAAATAACATGAAGTCAAGAGATGTACCATTTCCAACATTAACATAAAACCAAACAGACATAAATTTCCAGCGTTTTAGAAAAGAGCAATTATAAATGCACAATCACAGATGTGACAATCCTAGTTTTGTTTTAAAAAACTAAAATTAATAGATGTTATAAAACCAGACTAGAGATGGCATGTCTTTGGCCTGGTTTAGCACGTCCTGCCCTAACGAGTGCCTTGGCTCGGGGACCAATTTCTCACAGGAAATGAGATAGGGTGATTTGCATCAGAGCATACAAGTAAATAATGGTTGTTTACCATTATACCAATATGGCTATCATATTTAAAAGCTAAAAATGATGTTAAATATAACAACATATGCACCATTTGATAATTATTTTAAAGTTTAAATTTTTTTAGTTTAGAGTTTAATTTCTATTTACCAAGAAAACTAATAATAATTATGCAGAAGAATGAAATATTCAAAATGAATGGCTTACTACTCAGACATGAATGTTGCTTGAAATATCTTTAATGGTTTTGCAAATAAAAATTAATTGTTTATCCTCTCAATACTATTATTGTTAAATTGGAAACACTAATAGTAACAGTTTTAATTTTAACATTTTCTCAAAACTAACTTAATTTTCTTTAAACATACTAACACATTATGTTTTAAAATCAAGGTATATAACATATTTTAGCATTTGGCTTGATTTTACTTTTGTCTTTGTTCAGTCCAGAATTAACAAAAATTTTAGAATAAGCAGAAATATAACTAATAAACTTACATGTATACATAAATAAAATTAGCAATAATATACTGTATTTGTATCAAATGTCACTGCAGGAATTATCATTTCAATGACCTAAACACAGAAAAACTGAAAATAACATTTCAGTAAACAAAATTTTTGGTACCTATGTTTAAGAAATGAAATGTTTGACTTTTTCCCTGATAAATATTCAATTTCACATACCGTCATATTTCGAATAAAAATTCCCAAATGTGCCATAAAATGATGAATAGGTAATTATGCATAATCCAATGAGGCCTAGCACCAATGAACGGAAAATGCAAAATTGAGATGCCATCTGCTGCAAAAAAAAATAAAAACAAACTTCAATTAAAACACCTAAATTAATATTGTACACACACATTTTAACTCACATTTTCAAATTGAAATCTTTAGTTGTGACAAACACTGAGCATAAACTCTGTGGTTACAAATTAGAGAGAAACTGTAATAACAGTATTTTTCAAGTTCTTTAAAACTGAAATTAATGACCATTTTTATTCAGCATGAAACACATCACATATTTACTTTTCTGCTATGGAATAAGAAGTTGTTCTCTTATTAGCTATACACATACAGTCTTTACTTTTGAATGGAAAAGGGGAAGAGGAGTAGTAGTATTGCAGTGAACTATAATAAAAGTTGAAAATTAATTTTCGTACAACCAAACCAAGTGTAGGAAATTTATTTTATTTCATGGCCAAAATACAGTTGGACAACGGCTTGGGGCATGTTGAAGAAAACATTCCTATCAGCACAACTACATCCCTCAGACGTCCGTAGGATGGGGGAACTGTCATCCTTAGGGTGACCAGAGGATGCGCAGTTTAAGTACTTTTTATAGGAAGTGTACAGCTTGAAGTTCTATCCCCAATCATCCCTGGGATGAGCAGCACACTCATCCCTGGGACATCCCTAGGAGCTCCAATGGATGTGGACCACCTTCATCCACAGGACGTCCTCGGGAGCTCCCTGGGATGTTTGTTACACTCATCTGTAGGATGAATACGGTTGTTGCTGGATATTTCCACCTTTCATTTATGACCTTTGTGGATGTTTATTCAAGTTAGCAGGTTTTCATAGATTCTGTAAAATGAAATAACTTTCTGTTATAAATTAATCTCATCGCAATCAATATTAACATTTTGTAATGTGGTAACTTAATTTTGAGTTCACCTGGAGTTCTGGTATTATTCAATGCATTAATATGTATTTTGGCATACTTCCATTTTTTTTGCTATTCATAGTCGTAGTATAATCTTGTCCCAAACAATTAGTCGTGCTTGTAACAAACTGTGTTCACCCTAATGAACTATTAACTTAAAATACTGATTATTTTGAGTGTAACTGGTACACTTAGAGGCTGTCACATTACTAAAAATACACGCACAGCAAAATATAAAAAAGGCGTAGAGCTACTCCTAATTTAAACTTTCATGTCTATCAAATAGCAGAACACTGGATTATTTTTAAGCATTATTACCTAAAGCACAAACCAAAATAAGTGACACCACACCATTGCAAAATGTGACTTCAAGTAATAACAAGCAAATGGCTTTGACCTGCAAGTTTGGATCTTTTTTATGTCCTACTGCTATTTACGATAATTTAGGCAAATACTATAATAAGATTGCACAGATAGATCATATTGTTTTCCCAGGCTTCACATTGTCAACATTTGTAATTTGCAGTATATGCTCATGGTATAGATTGCACAATTTTTTTACACCTTAATTGAAATACTAATTGCTCATTTCACCAACACATCCAAATTTAATGTCCACATACCTCTGGACTAAGTGCTACTTAGCCCATTTGACTGTTTCAATAACGTAAAAGTAACCTTCACATACTAACATAGCCCATAACAATAGGGGCCTAAAATTAGGCACTTAAATGCCTTGAGAGCCTACTTACCTACGTATAAATAAAGAAAAAGTAGAATATACTATATTCCAATTCTCAATTCCATACAAATGTAGTGTTAATTGCCAAAAAAATTGAGAAAAATTAGGCTGCCCTCCTAAATGGGGAGTTTTACTTTTAGTCACAGGTAAGTTGCTGTTTGAATGTAATTCAACAAGAATTTTGAAATTGCAGCCTAAGATATTACTCACAGTATACTAAAATAAAACAACTTCATCAGTAATAAACAGCTAAGCAGTAAAATCAATGTTACATTTTAGGGCTATTTTTATTCTTACAGCAAAATCATCTTTTACCATTGGCATCCCAGTAAAGTAAAATACTTGGCAAAATGACATTAAATATGAGGGGGTTGTTAATATTCTAATGAAAATGAGCTACACACCAAGAATTAATGGAAGTTAGCACAAAACTCTAACAGCATGTTAACACAAATTTGTTGCAATAATAACTTGATGTGCATTGTAGGAGGAACCCATTTCTTGCAAAACTGACAAAGCAACATTTAAACGACAGCAGTTACTATGCCATAGCCTTTGTAATGGCATATGTGTACTTCCCATTATATTTCAAATTAACTTTAAATAATTTGATCTAAAATAACAATTCTTTAGTTTTCGCAATTGGCTCATTCTGTCAAGAAACCAGTTTCCTACTGCCAACCTGAAAGAATTACGACTGGCTTTCTGAAGTAGCACTTAAAGATCTGAATAATGTACTGGTGAAAAGTAACATCTCATTATAAAATACTTCATGTTAAAGCTGATAAATGTTCTATATGAGGTAATTTCAATGTAAAATACAAAAACTAAGGTTTTATTCATGTACATTTTACTTATGTTTTTACTGCATTTCGTATGTCAAGGTCGAATATAAACTAAAAGGTCTATTAGCTAGGGGTTGGTTTGTTATGTTATGTTGGTGAAACTGGTAGTAAATATTATATCAAGTTTGTGTTGATGGAAATCTACTGATATCTTACAGAACTATTTCCTAGACACACACTTTGCATTGAACTTCATGCTAACTGCATGCATAGTGTACCCTTTTGATGTCAGTACTTTAAATCAATAACCACTGCAAAGTAATACTTTAGGAAAAAGGAAAGGTTGAAAATGTAAGTAATATGCATTAAACTGAGGTAAATAGATTTTTATAACATTTAAGAGAAGATAAATATTACAATCATTTTATTGTATACTTTTGATTTTAGATAATAATTTACACAATGACGCATTCTGCGTCCCTATATTTTTATTCGTCAGAACACACGCTCTGGCGAAGCTCGCAGGCGGACGACCGCAATAAGGATTAAGGGTTTGGCGGACGTGATGGGAGAATGGCGCCAGGACGGCCCGGCGGAACGACCACGTGCGGAGGAAGGCGGATGCAGCTGCATCTCGCAGCTGCCGGGGACGCGGAGCCCACACCAGCGGCGGCGCCTGTCCCAGGCTAGCTACCGCCATAAACATTGAGAGCTTTTGGCGGGCGTGCTGGGATAATAACGATACGATATCCGGAGGCATAAGAACAACACGTGCGCCGAACCAAAGAGGCCACCCAAGAGTTCCCGCACGTGCAGAACGGAACAATAAACTTCCATACCAGAGTCGAGGGGCGACGCCGGACCCAAGTGCGGATAGCTAGTGCACCGAACACGTGTTTACGACCAGGGGACCCACCAAGTAGCACGTGCAGGGCGAAGCACTAAAACTTCTAGACCAGAACCGAGGGACAACGCCGGACCCACGTGCGCCGGAGTGCCGCCCACGTGTTTTACGACTCAGGGGGACGCGGCAGCCGCCCCGGACACGTGCAGAGATGGTGCAAGTTGAATATGGCGATCGAGCCTACAAAACCACGAGGAGGAGGATCGAGCAGTCAGTCAGTTGGAGGACCTGAAGCGAGGCGTCCGGATCGGAACCGGACGAAACGAGTGCGAGGATCGATCAGTCAGTCAGACGTCGTCGAGCGAGCAGTGTGGAGAGAGCCGGGAGTTCAAGAGGGCGTCGAGACGCCGACGCCGAACGGGAGGAAGTGTCGCAGCCTAGACTTTCCAGTCTACCTACCGAGAGACGAAGCAGTCCCGAGATCGCCGGCTGAGAGAAGACCAGTACCGCAAGTCAGATAAGTAGAGTTCTACACCAAGTGTGAAGAATCTTGCCCCCCACGATGCAAAATCGTCGCGTCAAGCCATACGTAGCCTACATAGGAAGAGGGGAGGGGAGAGTTGTCTCGTGAGTTCATGTACCAGTTAACCTGTTAAGCAACAATAAAACTCGATTATGTGAACTCGCAAAGGAAGTGTATTGATTTGGTAAATTAGCACTAGGGACAATAATGTCGACATATTCCTACGCCCTAACATGGAGGGCCAGCATCAATTGCTAGCGCCTTACGCAGAGAGCAGATTCAATACCTACTTATAAACCATAGCATTGGGCAGGTATCAACAATATAAAAAGTAACAGTAAAACATAAAAATTATTCAAAATCAATAATTGAAGGTTTTGAATTCTAGCAACAGCGTAATAATTTCCATTGAAATATTTATATTTACAGTGTGGTATTGGAATTGATAATTCCACAAAGGCAAAAAATAATAATTGAATAATAAATTAGAATTCTATTCACATAATTGTATGGTGTTATATATATGTAATTACATTTTTTCATAAGCTTACATAATTGTTTTAATAAGATGATAACTAATAAGTTACAAATAAATTAAATTAATTTTAAAATCTGGTTCTACTTAATGAAAATTTCTTCCCTTGGAACAAATTTCTTGCAAAAAAAAAAAGATGACTAATTTCATGTGAACATAAAAGGGAATTGTAATGTTTTAATGGAAATTGTAAAAGCAGCAAAAAGGAAGCACTTCAACTCTCTATTTCAAATAACACAATTCAAACTACTTGGACATCCATAAAAAATTATATAAACAAAAATAAAACATAAGAACCATTACTACACAAATCAAATTACAAGTCATAAAACATCTGGAATATTTTTTTTATAGAAGCGGATTTCACAGACACTTTCAATTCCATGAGTTGGTAGTAGTATTTGCAAGTATGTTAAATACCAAACGTGTTCCAAGAAATATATTTAACGACAATAACAACAAGCAACTCGAGTTTAATCCATCATATTTTCCTTACAATATTATTAGTTTCCAAGCCCACTTATATAATGCAGACACTATGCCTTGATTGGCTGGATGTACAGAGCACAGTATAAAGCACACAGAAAAGTTAAATATGCTGTTTTTATGTACATGTAGTATGCATAGCATTGCCAACCATGGCATAATTAAAGTACCTGTAGCTTATTTTAGGTTGTACAGCTTGCGGCAGAATGGGCACAGCCGAATGTCAAAATGTATCAGAATAGAAGTTCAATCTAGTAAATAATCATTTTTCGTAAATTCTGTACCTTTATATTGAATGCATTTTCTTTTAGTCTCAATAAAATTAAATGCAACACTAAGGAGTGCAGACAGGAGCAGAGGGTGATATAATCTTCCCCCCTTCCATGCAAGATGTGTAGGGTATTTTGAGTGACACCTGGATGAAATATCTCAGCCTCGTTTACGCCTAATATTGTAGGTCCAAATTTTCTCCTTTTATTAGTCTCACATAACTTTTTGAATACAGAAATTTAGGTTCCGATATTTTTTTACTAAGTGAGCAATTACTAATGTATGACCAAGTCATCTTATAACAAATGGTTAGTACGACCATTACTAACAAGAATTATTATTGTGGCTATGAAATGAATAGTAGTACGTATTTTCTTCACGTTTACAATGTAGCCGAATTTCCGAACGCATATAGCCCACTTGCTAGATGGTAGATTGGCTCTGCTGGCTACACAAATAGTAAATACTATTGTTTAACTTCCATGCCGCCTGTTCTGTGCATGTGCTTCTGCGAATGTAGCCCCAGGCAGCTGTATCTGCAATACTTTGTGTACCTACTGTATTTCCAATGTAAAACAAATTAATTTCAAACAAGATGTAAACAAAGCATGCAGAGAATACACAAAACATGAAAAAAAAAAAAAAAATTTGATTTAAAATGCATTATATTTCAATATGTGAGCATTTAAGCAACAATAACTTTAGGAAGTAAGAAAATAACAACTCACCCACTTTTAAGCCACAAAAACCATTATGATTCAGCACATAAATATCAGATTAGCACATGCACTCTTCCAATCATAAGGAACCACAGAACAATTTAAACCGGAAACGAACAAGTGATAATATCTTTATGCAATGTTGCCAACGATATAAGGAGAAATTCTGCTACATAAAGCAACACAAATATAAATTATTTAAAAACTAATACAAAACCATTAATTAAAATGTAAAATTTGTTTGTCAGAAAAGGCAATGAAGTTTTTACCTTACTCAAAATGATACCATTGCACAATAAAATCATTTTCAAAACAAGGGGAAGATTAATTAATGTACTTTTCAAGGAGTGTAATGAGATATATGAGGGAACTCATTAGAAGGACGATCTTAGAATATCCAAAGTTTGCACACAGAGGAGCTCCCTGGGACGAGCAAGCAGTTATGTACTTTTCAAGGAGTGTAATGGGACGTCCGAGGGAGCTCCTTAGAAGGAAGATCTTAGAATATCCAAAGTTTGCACACAGAGGAGCTCCCTGGGACGAGCAAGCAGTTATGTACTTTTCAAGGAGTGTAATGGGACGTCCGAGGGAGCTCCTTAGAAGGACGATCTTAGAATATCCAAAGTTTGCACACAGAGGAGCTCCCTGGGACGAGCAAGCAGTTATGTACTTTTCAAGGAGTGTAATGGGACGTCCGAGGGAGCTCCTTAGAAGGAAGATCTTAGAATATCCAAAGTTTGCACACAGAGGAGCTCCCTGGGACGAGCAAGCAGTTATGTACTTTTCAAGGAGTGTAATGGGACGTCCGAGGGAGCTCCTTAGAAGGACGATCTTAGAATATCCAAAGTTTGCACACAGAGGAGCTCCCTGGGACAAGCAAGCAGTTATGTACTTTTCAAGGAGTGTAATGGGACGTCCGAGGGAGCTTCTTAGAAGGAAGATCTTAGGATATCCAAAGTTTGTACACAAAGCCCTCCCAAAAGTTTGCAACATAAATCAACAGAAAACACAACAGAAATTTTTTTTGTTTGTTTCTGTTGTATTTTATATGGGATTTGGCCTCTTTCCATTGGATTCTGTTGGGTTGTTGTCTGTTGTTTTTTATTATAACCTAATGGTTTCCATTGGTTTTTATTGTGTTATGATGACTTCTATTATACTATAGTATGTTGGGTTTTGTTGTATTCTAGTAGTTTCTGTTGGTTTTTGTTATGTTTTGTTGATTTCTGTTGTGCTGTAGCCAGTTGGTTTCTATTGCGATAAACCCAGTTGGTTTCTGTTGTAATCTTGTGGTTCACATTTGTTTCTGTCGTGTTTTGTTGGTTTCTTTTGTAATCTTGTGGTTCACATTGGTTTCTGTTGTGTTTTGTTCGTTTCTATTGTGCTGTAGCCAATCTGTTGTATTTTGTTGGCTTTTGTCACATTTCATCCTGTTGTATTCTGAAGTAGTCCCAGTTGTTTCTATTAGTTTCTGATATGTTTTGTGGTTTTCTGTTGTATTTCCAGTGGTTTCTGTTCCATTGTTTTCTGTTGTGTCTTGTTGGGTTTTAATGTACTTGTCTGTTGGTTTGTGAAGTAATATTGCTGCATCCCTTAGTTTCTGTTGTGTTTTGTTTGTTTATGATGTGTTTATTGGTTATTATTGTATTCAGGAAATCAACAGAATATGAATTTTATTAAAAACCAACAGGGTGAAATACATTCAAAACTAATGGAGAAAAACAGAAAACCATGGAAATATCCAGAAATGCAACATAAACATACAAAACAAGGATTGATCCAATGGAGATCACATATATGGCAACAAAATTCAACAGATACAGCACCATAGAAACCAACAAAACAAAATAGAAAAACCAATTTAAACAATAAGAATAAAATAGATGCTAACAAAATATAGCATAACACAAACCAATGGAAACCACTAAAATACAATAAAAACCAACTGCACAAAAGATGCCAAAAAAATCCAATTAAACAATTACAAAATAATGCAAAAATCGGCACAACAAAAACCACTGGAATCCACTAGAATTCAACAAAAACAGCAGACACCAATGGAACACAAGAGAAATGAATGGAATCCATTAGAACAGCCATACTCAACCTTTTTTTTTATAGGGGCCACAAATACCGTTCAGTCATAGTGTCGCGGGTCGCAAGTAAAAATTGTTTAGGTGTAAGTAAATAAAAAACTTAATTTTAACATTTAACCATGTATTTACTTTTTATAAACATAAATATTTTAGGCTTTAACAAAGATAGCTTATTTAAACGTTTTAATGCGATTTTTGATACTGTGAACACTTTTTCAAAACTTTATCAAGATCAGGCTTGTTGCTGCTTGCTAACCTTATCACATCATCCAGATGAGAGTCTGTAAGTTTGTTTCTGTACACATTCTTTGTGTACTTCATTTTTGAAAAAGACGATTCGCACACGTATGTCGACCCAAAGAATGTTAATAGGATTTGAGCACTCCTTTGGACGCTTTTATATTTTTGGGGAATAATGCTCCAAAATTCCACATACTCCTTTTTTCCCCCTTTTTTCTTTAAACAAAATTTCTAGGTGGGTGTCGTTTTTAAAATTGATGAATTCATCTAACAACTCTGGGTAATTACAATTCAAAATTGAAGCCAGCTCTGAGATAGTGGTTGTTTCTAAATGCCATGGATTTTCTACAAGCATCAAACATTTTTTAATTTTTCTTAGATCTTGAAACCTTTTATGAAATTCATCTAATAGTGCAGTTATATAATTTGAAATTGTAGAGCA
>NQII01009558.1:3134-28792 GCA_002778355.1 Clitarchus hookeri | reverse complement strand
AGAGAGAGAGAGAGAGAGAGAGAGAGAGAGAGAGAGAGAGAGAGTGTGTGTGTGTGTGTGTGTGTGTGTGTGTGTGTGTGTGTGTGTGTGTGTGTTGCCAGGGGTGCCATTCCCTTAGACACTATTATTATCAAAACATATTTTTTTACTTTCTTAAGGCACGTGTGCACATATGCACATGCACGTAAATAACATGTGCAAATATATTCAATTTCAAGATAGTATTACTTGCAACATGTTTCACAGAAAACCTATTGCAATAAAAGTGGTTGTGAATGAATTTGTTACTCACTTGTATGATTAGTTTTTATGCCCCCTTTACCCTCAAAATCTCTGTAATTCTGTTAGTCATAGTGGACATCCTTGAAGAATATGTGTGGTGGTTTATGTATATATTTTAAATAGCGGAGGTTTTGACATTATGCAAATTCATCCCTGTCATTTATTACTGCAGCTCTACTATAAAACTTCTCGTCTTAGAAAGGATCAAGGGATGTGATGAGGGAAAACTGGTGTTAATCAAAGCTGGCTGTTGTACCAAAGGAACCGGCCCATCATTTCCAGCCGGAAGAGTGAACTGTGTGAAATGAGATGGATGATGGAGCAGTGTCTGAATGCAAGGGTGGGGGGAAACTGGAGATCTCAGAGAAAATTAGCCGATCAGTGGCACAATTCTTACATGCAAAAATCCAGGAGTGACCCTGACTGAGGATTGAACCCGGATCACCCTGGTGGAAGGTAAATGCTCCAGCTGCTTGACTGCAGCGGCCCCTACTACATATCTATTGAGAAATAAACATTTAAAAAAATTTTTTTATAATAAACCAAAAATACTTGAACTAAGTTGCACATGAATATTAATTTCTCAGTATTTAGAATAATGTAAGTAATTGAAAATATATTCTTTGGTTGTCAATGCAAGTCGCACATGGTAGGACTTACTGAATGGTCAAACATGATAGGTAAATGTATAAATGAATGTACTGATGGTACCAATATCACCATCAACACAAAAAAAAAGTACTAAAGAAATGCTTATCAGACACCATGAAATATCTCAACTGTTGGAACCTTAGATATATTTGACCATTTTAACATACAGATATGCATGTACTGATATATGTACACTGAAGAGCAAAAAAAACTGGTACACCTGCCTAATATCGTGTAGCCCCCCCCCCCCCCCCCGAGCACGCAGAAGTGCCGCAAGACGACGTGGCATGGACTCAACTAATGTCTGAAGGTATGCTGGAGGCAATTCACACCATGAATCCTGCAGGGCAGTCCACAAATCCAATCTGCGCCAATTTGAGAAAGGGTTGCAAGTCTGTCACGTTTAATGATTCGTCAGTTGTCATTTGTCCCGTTCTTTCACAATCTTTTTCCGGCCACAGCGATGTCAAAGATGTGATGTTTTACCGGATTCCCGATATTCACGGTACACTCGTGAAATGGTTGTATGCGAACATCCAAATGTTATAGCTACCTTGGAGATGCTATGTCCCATCTCTCATGTGCCGACTATAACACAATGTTCAAACTCACTTAAATCTTGACAACCTGCCATTGTAGCAGCGGTAACCGATCTAGCTGCCAACTGCATCGCGTTACTCTGATTGGTTCCATACCTCTGTTATTTGCATACGCACGCCTATAACAGTTTTTTTTGGCTCTTTAGTGTATATACAAATAGCTGACCAGCAGCCATTTCTATAATTTGTTTAATCTTTAAATAACATAGATACTGTAGATATGAATGGTTTTCTTCCTTCCCTATCAATACCAATACTTACGCATGAGTAAAACAAATTACACTCATCTACAAAAAACCTGATTACCATGAAAAAATTGTGTGAGTAGTACGAAAATTGTCACACAGTATCATCATAGCCAGACATGTGCTTCATTGGCGTTTAATGTTGTCAGCTTGCGCAGATGTGCTATTAGGGGGAATACATCTCCTTCCATTATTCATAGCTGCAAGGCACCAAATAAGGCCCTAGTAGCAGTGTGAGCCACAAAGCAAAGTTCAGTGAACATGCAGCATGCACCAACGGTGCATTCGAAAAGCCTTTTCCCAGGTGGATGAGTTTGAGAGGCGCCGCATTGTCAGCCTCCAAGAGGCAAGTTGGACATTTCCACGCATTGCTTGCCACTTGTGCCTACACTGCGAGTCGGTGTTGGATGCAGTGGCAAAAGCAGGGTGCACACACCCGTCGAGAGGGCTCGGTTGACCCCGTCAGACCACCAGCAGGGAGGATAGTTTCATTGTGCGACAGACTGTAAGCACCCCACGGGTATCATTGCACATCATCCAGGGACATGCCACGACAGCTAGGAATATGCCTGCGTCCACCAGTATCACATGCAGGCGGCTAGCAGATCAGGATCTGTTGTTGCAGCTTTCCTTATGACGTAACATCACGACCTGAGCATCGCCAAGCACGCGTGACCTTCTGCCAGGAACAAACAGCATGGCAGCTTGCAGATAGGCAACAAGTGGTGTTCAGCGAGGAATCATGATTCTGTCTGGATACAGACAATTGCCAAATTAGAGTCTGGAGATGTCTTGGCCAGTGCAGTGACTCATGCTTTATTGTAGAGTGGCACACCGCCCCAATAAGAGGGATCATAGTGTGGGGTGCCATTTACTGCAATTCCTGCACCCCACTGGTGGTGATTGAAGCAACTCTAATAGTGCGGCAATATGCCCAGGAAATTTTGCAACCATGTGCACCTCTCTTCCTGGTGCAGCTTGACAAGCCCATTTTCCAGCGGAATAATGCCTGACTTCATACAGCACAGATATCTCTGGCCTTCCTTCATGATATCAATATGCGTCCTTGGCCAGCAAGGTCTCCAGACTTCTCACCTATTGAGAACGCTTGGGACCACACTGGACAGTAACATTGATCCAGCAACAACTGCAGCAGATTTGGAGGGACTGTTGTGCCAGTTGTGGTAGGATCTTCCTCAGGAGAACATCCAACATCTGTAAGCCTCCATGTCCGACCGTATCACCGCCTGTTTCTATGCTATGGGTGATCCGACACCATACTAAGTTCATCATGCAAGTGTTAGTTCTCTGTAGGCAGTGAATCACACTCCTGGCCAGCATTGTGTTGTGTAAACATGTAGGTATTGTATTTTTCCAAAATCTGGTGATGCATTTATACTCCCCTGGTAACCTACTTGACTGCACAGGTGCACTAGGTCTGGAGTTGAACAACACATGCGCTGCCACTGGAAACTGAGAACCATATTTTTTCCCTAAGGAAGGAAACTTAATTTCAAGAAGTTTTGTAACTTACCATTGTTCTTTGTTATGGTGCATGATCAGAGTTAATTCAGGAATTACATCCAGTTATATGTAAATGTTAAGTTCAGTTCCTTGTGGTGCTTTAAAATGTATAATGTTTGTTATTTGTTTTTTACATAGATTGTTTGTTACGTTCCATAGTTTTAATCTACAGAGTGCAGCAGAATTGTTAAATACCAGACAGGACCTACCACAAATAAATAAAGCAGGTGATTGGTTACTCTCACCATACAAATGGACATGGTATGGTGTTATGAGTCAGGTCATATTATAAGTTTGTTGGTTATTGTAAGTAAAACAATGGTTTACATATTTTATATTTTTCTTGAGCAACGTGATATTTGCTGTACATAAATTGTATAAAAGTGGCAAACTGCTCTTGAGAATTAGCACATGAAAATTGCAGTTGTTTGAAAAATGGTTGTAAAAATAATGTACCGAGAAAAATATTTTAATGTCAATTGTCTCTAAATAATATGAGACATTAAATATTACACTACAAAATTTTTAAGATTTAATACTATGGATTTAGACCCAACATTAGGTGCGTAATAGTTATTTCTGGGTATATTAAAAACTTCCTGAGATACATAAAATTTGGTAGAAACATCTATTGTCAATAATTTAGTTGCTGAAAATATCAAGGAACTTTATTTTGGCAGCTAGAATTGTTTCTTATGGGGACAATGTGATCTCATTAATAGTGTTTTGCATAACAGACATTTCCTGGGTACCTAACCTCTCCGTTAAACAAGAACTCCTTGTATGTTTGTAACAGTATGTACAGGGAAGGGGAAAAGGATGCAGAATACCAACAATGTGCAAGTATGTGTGTGTGTTATATATGTAAACTACGTGATCAAAAGTATCTAGACACCCACCTGAAAATGAAGTACAAGATTGGACCGCCCTCCATCGGGAACACTGGCAGTCAATATTGGTATTGGTCCACCCTTAGCATTTATGACCGCCTGCACTCTCGCTGGCATAATTTCAATCAGGTGGTGGAATGTTTCCTGGGGAATAGCAGCCCATTCCTCTCGGAGCACTGAAATGAGAAGAGGTATCTATGTGGGTCAGTGTGGTCTAGTACAAAGTCAGTGTTTCAAAACATTCCAGAGAAGTTCTATCAGATTCAAATCAGGACTCTGCGCAGGCCAGTTAATTCGTGGGACATTGTTGTCAAACCACTCCCTCACATGCTTTGCCATATGGACGAGTGCTCAGACATGTTAAAAGACACAATAGTCATCCCCGAACTGGCTTTTGATGGAAGCAACATGAAAGCGGTTAAAATGTCAACTTAAACACAAGGAAGCGTTTAGTATTTGCCTGTGTGATGTATGGCTCGGGCAACTGCTCGGCCATGGAAACCAAGTTTTCACACATTGCGTTGAACAGTCATGGTGCTTGGAATAGATCCTGATGCATGTTGGAATTCTGGTGTGATGGATAATTAAATGTTACACTGTACTACCCTCTTCAACACTCTACGCTCTCTGACTGTCAAACATGGGAGGTCAGCCTGTACGATTTTGGGTTGTACACATCCCTTCATGTTTCTATTTAGCTATCAGAAACAGTGGGCCTAGGGATATTCAGGAGGGTGGAAATCTAGCACATAGACTTCTTACACAAATAGCACCCGACCACATGACCATGACCATGTTGAAAATCTGTGAGCTCCTCAGAACATCCCACTCTGCTGACTACTGCGATTGCTGACCATGTGTTCCATGCAGTAGATGGCAGTACTGCATCACCCTCTATGTTAAACACATGTTTCACAAGGTGTCCGGATACTTTTTATAACATAGTGTATATGTGTGTGTATCTTTTTATGTTAGGAAACGCAAAAGCAGAACCCATTGTTCTTGCAGTAGCTACTAAGTAAAAATTTCAAGGGAAATGCAGTGCAGCTGTAACAATTATTTGTGAGATATTGATAAAATACTAAAGTAAACAATTTTACTGTAATTTTGTAAAAAAAATTTTTCTGAGAAGAGTTTACATGTGACATTTCAAAAGTGTAGCTCAAATAGTTTAGAAACGAGGCTGTGGCAAAAGTTAAGACACCTAAAAAAGTACCCTCTCCATAATGCCATCTCTTTGTAACAAATAGGAGGGGGGAGGGTCCTAAATGGCAGAGGGTGCAGAAGGAAGGATGGGAATAGGTACAAATTTTAACTTTAAGTCGCTAACTATTTTTTTCCTCCAGTATTTTAAACAAATTGATTAAGAAAAAAATTAAATTTCTTAATAATGTATAAATTGAATAAGGTGGATATACCAAAACCATTACAAGTTTTTAAAAAATTAATGAACATAAATTTTATAAAAAAGTTTTTTACATGGAAGCTAACAATCTCAAAGTTGAAACACTTGGGCAGGTGAGTAGTACACGATAATTAAGCAGGAATGTCAGCCTTTGCCTTTGAGAGAAAAAGTGTACACACATTTACTTTCAAATTGGTGAAAACAAGGAGTACAGAAACACAAAACTTGAAAGTAAGTGGGCAGTAACAAAATATGGTACACTATGATATAAGCCATATATAAACAAATGTTAACACTTCCATAATTTAGTAAGATTTCATCACAACTGGAAGTTTTAAATCCAACCAAATATGTTATTCCAAAAAACAATGCATGAAGTATGGTACTATGTAATGTAAAGGAGATTACAGGCCAGAACGTGTGTATTATTACCTGCAGATGATGCATAATCTTCACGTTCAGTGCTGGCCAACTGTTGATAGACTTCATTTACTGAGACATTTCATCTTCAGAGTACATTTTAGCAGTAGCCTAAAAGAAGTTGCTCTTTCCCTCCTCAATTTTGACACTGCATCTCCATAATCTAGCTTACCTGAAAAAGAGTGAAAGGGAGAGATTTGAAAAGAGCTCTTAAGAACAGGGTCTTGAGAGCTGGTAAGAGTTAAGCAAGGTGGATAGGGAGCAGTGCCGGAATGCAAGGGTGGGGGAAACAGGAGAGCTAAGAGAAAATCAGATGATCAGCTACACCATCCAGCATGATTTCCATGTATGAATATCCAGGAGTGACTCAACCTGGAATTGAACCCGGTTTGCCTTGAAGGGAGGTAAGTACTCTACCTGTTACACCAACTGTGGCCCAACTTGCTGTAAATGGAGAGAAAATCAACACACAATTTGCAATTCATACACATACTTTATGGAATATTGCTGTATTGCTTTTGTACTACTTTTCACAAAATGCCATTCTTTAAGATATTCTGTAACAAAATTAAGATTTTGTTACAAATTTTGAACTAGTTTTATTCTTGCCAGTATAACCCTCTTAATATTTTTTGTAGGTACAAAATAGGTCCTAAATTTATAAAGAAAGGGCAAAAGTAATAAAGTAATTGAATATATAACTCCTATGAAAAATGTGCTACATTAGGATCCATTGATTTATTATGAGCACAATGAATAAGTCTGTAAAATAAATTATATAAATTTTCTATGTTTCTCACATTTTTTAGTGTGACCTCCATGGACAAGACTGCTAAGCCATTGTTTGTGTAGCTAAGTTTTTCCTTTGAACCCAGGGTGAGCCATAGTTGTGTCCTGTTTTTAAATGGAAGATTATGTTATTTCTGATTGATTGTAAGATGCTCGTTAAGGATTCTAATTAGTGAAAATGAAAATAAATTTTATCTTTTTCCATTGTAAACCTTTGGCATACATTATAGGAGGCTGACAATTTCTTGAACAATTTCATTTTTATGTTGTGATTTCAAATATTATTTTTCATCTAAACCGTACTTCAGAGCTGGGCAGTATATAAAATACAAGTATTTAAAATATGTATTTTATATACTTATAATATTTTGTATTTAGTATCAGAAGGAAATTATCTCCCAATAGTTTATATTTTGTATCAAAAATTAAATTGAAGAGTATTTAGTGTTTTATAAAATACACTAAAATACATTTTAAAAAGGGCTAAATAACTAATACTGGTTTACATATTCAAGCATATATTCCATGAAGAGCTGGTTAATTTGTTTATTGTGAAACACATCCAAATTGATGAGCTAGACTGCGGTAAGCAGCAATTGCATGCTGTTAAATAAAAGCCCAAACAGTTGAATCCATCTCTCGTAAATCTAATTCTGTATTTGCCAGTGTACACAGCAACTCTGCATGTAAGATGACTCATAGTTTTGAAAAAACTAAAATTTGAAAGAAAAAAAAGTTAATTGGGTCTTGCAAAATAATTACTGGCCAAAATATTTTTCCTCAACCAGGAAGATAAATGTTTAGCAGAAATATTTTTCTTTAAAAAAATGTGACAAAGCATTTTAATACGTGCACATAACATTTAGCGGACACATGTAATCTGGCAACATCGCCAGCTGCTGCTGGCCTGGCGCCGACTTGGCAATGCCACACCGCAGCAGCAGAGCTTGACGCTGCATGCAGGGTTGAATTGCATGTCCACTGCTAACACACCACCGTAATTGTGCAGTTCTTACATTTCTCCATGCTATTCTGATCTTTCACTGGTCATTTTTCATAATAAAACCATGACATAATGGATGGCTGAAATTAGTTTTTTGTAAACAGTAAATAACTAAAGATGCAAATAAGTTTGCTCAATGGCAAGCTAATGGCTTATTACGTGAATATCTTTTCTTAGAGAAAAATCTACCGGTAATGTAAATTTACTTACATATTAGTGTTTTTATTAAACTTCATTTTTAAAATTAATAGGTAAATATTATAGTAGACCTGCCAACTTCTGAAGTTGTCTATCTAAATTTTCAAATAGTGCGTAAATAGCTTGCAGCATTTCACGTCGGTTAAGAAAACACAGCTGTTCACCATAAATAAGTGGAACAAAATACATATACACACAAATAGCACACAATATGCAAATGAATACCATTCCACTAAACCAAATATAAAAATATTCACAAAATTATTTTTCTCAAAAAACATAATATAAAAATATCCTATTTGATAAAGTCCATGAAAACTTACGTACCAAACTTTTTTGATGTTGCTGGTTTTTTTTCTCTGAATTTTGCCAACTCTCATGTAAGTTAAAACAATCCCAATGCAAACACTTGCAAAAACTTATCACACTAATTACAAAACTTCTGGAAATACAGTTCATAACCGCCATACGTTTATAGAATTCCACAAAACACCACACCATTATTACACAATCTACATGATAGTCACCTAATATATACTTCATATGTCAAAAATCACACTAACGGCTATTCACTTGGCTCTGCAAATACTGTGAAGTTGCCCTCTTAACTCTTCTCAGAAAGTCTTCACTATAACTTCTGTTGTAACACACAGGAATAGCAAACATGACTTTGAAGATTCTGTCGTACTTCTCAGAAGTGTCTGCATTTTTTATGCTACCAATGCATGCCCAAACAGCATCAATTCTTTCTTGCTTGGAAATAATAGCTGGCAACTCTTCTATTTGCAAAGAAGTTAACTGTTTTTGCAGCTAATCTACAGCAACATCTCTAGATTCACGACTTTTAATGGGTAAAATTATAGGAAACAAGACAATGAAATATTTTACATCACTGAAATTGACTGTTTCAATGTTCTCAATATCAGCAACCTGTGCTTTTATAAGAATTTCACTCTTCAAAGGAAATTTGTGAATAATATAATCACAGGCAGAAGTGTAGTATTTGTGGAATGTTGAAAAAAAAAATTTATTTTTCTTGTTCTGATAGGGTATAATGTATTCACGGTAACTTCAAGATTTTCTGAAACCCTGCTAAATATCTACTTTCAGGGAGCCGATTATGTATCCTTCCGCAGTATGTAAACAAAACATTGCCATGTGACCTGTCAAACGTTTTGTAAACAGTGCCATGTGGGAACTGTCAAATATTTTGTAAACAAACAGTGCCTTGTGGGAACTGTCAAATATTTTATTAACAGTGTCCATGTGGGAACTACCAAAATTTATTTTTGAAGAGAAACAATGCCATGTAATCTCAACTGTCATATACTTTAATAAAATTCTCTAAATGTCTAAAAAATGCTAATCAATTTAGCGAAATGTTGTAATACATACAAAAAGGTAGATTGAAGTATATATCGGAACTGTTAATTATATAATTTAATTAAAGTTTACTTATTGTATTAAGATTTATTTACATATTTGCTGTAAGGAAAAAGTTAAATTTTACATAATAAACTTTTGGAAGTAGCACTCAGGTTAAAGATTTCACTGTGATAAATGGTACCGTACTTTTACACATATAAGTCGCACATTTTATTTAAAAAATTTAATTGAAAACTCGGGGGTGCGACTTATAAGTGAGAAAAATTCCTCCAGCCCCGCACTAACGTTTCATTTACTATGAATTCATGGCCCGCGGCTCGATTTCAAAACTCTTCAGAGAACAAAATCACTTTCATTTTGAAACCTGCGGTGTAGGTACATCGCTTTTCCGTCAAGAAACTGTCTCACTTCACTGCAACATAAAAACAACTGATACGCCGCCTTTCTGCTCAGTGCCGATTGTAAAGGCACTGAAGAACCAAAGCTAATGTGCTGCCATCTCTTGATCTCCACAAAAAGCTTTCGAAAATAATCGATTATCAGCTGGCGGCGACCAAAATTCGATTCCTTTGCATTCTTTGCGAAGGGAATAACGTAACGGAAATATTCAAATGCCTTTCTATATTTTGCACGTTTATTTGATAAACTGCAGAAATAACAACGCTAATACTAAAATTACATCTTAACCTAGAATTATCTTGTAAGTAGAAAGAATGTGTTACGTTAGTTTTATAACCACAATTCAGCGTCTCCAATATGGCGTGGTTATACTTCTGAAAAAAACGTGCCCAAACGAACAAGATGGAGTGTACGAGTCCGCTGGACAACAACTGAAATTTATTTAATTTCAATTAATAACGGTGAAATCTTTACCCATGAGTGCTACGTAAAAATGTAAATATATAGTTTAGCAATATTAACTTTACAATTACGGCATTAAATTTATACATATTAATATTTAACCTACGAACTATTTCTTTTCAGCTATAACCAACATGTCCCTTCAAAATCCGTTGTTAATTCTTACGGACTTTTAACAAATTATTATAATTTATTGAACAAATATACTTAAAACTTAAAACAACCAATTTATATAGTGCTTCAGAGCTAAAAGCAAGAAAAAACCTTTTTCCATATACCATTTTTTTATAACCAATTGAACATGTAACTCCTAGGGTGATTTTTCAAAGGTTCTTTTCAAAAGTATCGAAGATACCGTGAATGGATTATACGATGAGAGGCCAGCCACTTCGGCGACCCATATATGTTTCCTCTTCTTGAATAATTATATATAAGGTTTAATGTGAAAAGATCGCTAATTAAGCAAAAAGATCTCAAAGGTAATCGAACCGAGATTACTCACTTATACGTACAACATCTACTAATGTGATCTAACAAGGGGAAAAGCTATCTTGTGTACACATAGCATATAAGAATTTAAAAACCAAAGTATTAGCATTTTTACAAGCCATTATCGGTAAACAGGGCACTTTGTATAGCCATGCATATGAAATACTTGTGTATTCTTCCATAATGCATAAATTTAACATTGTCATGAACCAGATAGCATTATTCCTAATTTGTAAACTGTGGAATTAATAAAAAAAGGAATAATGTAACACTTACATGCTTATTTTAAAAGAAGGCGTAAAATAAATAATTTTAGTATTTATAAATGTTTATCTAACACTTACTGAATCCCGGCCAGACAATNTAAAGAAGGCGTAAAATAAATAATTTTAGTATTTATAAATGTTTATCTAACACTTACTGAATCCCGGCCAGACAATCAAAATATGTGCAGGTAGGCGCAAAGATATGTTTAAAAAGGGTTCAATTAACTATGAACGAACTATAAGTTGCTTTTTCGTTTGGTATGGAGTCAACTGAAACATGTGTAATGGTTTCCCCATTATTGACTTTAAAAAAAAAACAAATAAAATGTTTTAATTACGATTGCTATGTTTAATTGTACAAACTATCAAATGGTCATGTTATTATAATTTCAAAGAATATTTCTTGGAAATTTGTTAGGTATTTCAAGCATATTGCAATTATACTTTTTAGAGATTAAACCAAATTAGCCAGAGAAATGGCCTTGAAGCAGTGAACCAAATGTTGGAATTCAAATAAATAGCAGCGTGCCACTCATTTTAATTTCAATAACCAAACTTGGAGATAAAATACGTTTGTAAAAATTGTATGGACATGGATTAAGTTAGTGCTGTGTTTCGTTGGTGGGCTGTGCTATGAAAATCTGTAAAAGAGGAACTTATATGCGATGAAAGCCCAGAGAAAACCTAAACTGCACAGGCAAGCTCTAAAAAATGAGCATGTTTACCATTTTCGTGATCTTTTAAGTACACTTATTGTGATAAAATTAACCAAAAATTAAGTAATAGATAATTGATTTTTAATTTTTTCTGGTCAAAATCGTATTCACTGAACATTACTTTACCCACATCTATATATTCACGCCAACAAAGATTTCGTAAAAAGTTAAGTCGTTCTTAGCCTACTTTCCGAAGGAACGAAAGGGTTACGAGACAACTTTCCTGTTTGTGAGCCTATGTGTATATGTCTGTGTATATTTCTGTGCCGGTGTGTGCCCCTTTCAGTNTATATTTCTGTGCCGGTGTGTGCCCCTTTCAGTTTTTTAACGCCTCAACGGAATTTCACCATACTAGGTACGAATATAGTTATTAGTAAGGACACCTGACTTTTATAGTTTTAGACCACACCGGGCATTTACTTTTGTATTGGCGGCCATTTAAATATTTGGGGCGATATGTCATATCTCGGGAAGCATTCAACTGACATAAGCCTAATTTTGTATGCTGACAGAGCATCAAGTAAACCTTAAAACTTGAGATGGATATTGATGTTGTTTTGCCACTTTGGAAGATAGTGCCAAATAAATAAATAATTATTTTTCATTACATCCAGAGAACTATTACACCTATTCTATCACAATTTGGCATGTTAGTGATACTCTAATAGGCCAAGTAAATGTAAGTAATCGAAATGCATTAAGTACTTATTTTTAAAATGGTGGATATACAAATATTTGAGGTTTTCTTGGTATATCCACCATACAATTTACCCGATTTCAACCAAATTTTGTATACTGGAAGAATCTATTAGAAACACTACACACACCAACACATAGCCACTTTTGTGGACCATTTTGTAAGATAGCGACATGAGAATAAATAAGGTTTTTATATCATATCTCGGTAACAAACTAACCGATTCCTACCAGATTTGACAGACATGTGGTACTGACGCAGATGATGTTTAGTGTTTTTTTAGCATATTATATGCCTATTTTCAAAATGGCGCCCATAGTGTCATTTTAACTTAGAATGCTATTACGTCGAATCCATGTTATCAATTCCAGCTTTAATTTGTCTGCTGACAGTAGATATTACGAGTATCAACTGTATCTACACAGAGAATCTGTTGTCCACCAGTTTGTAGGATAGCACCACTTGAAAAAGCTATTTATGTCATAACTCGGAAAGAAATTGGCCGATTACTACCAAACTTAGCAAACAAGTAGTACTGTGGAAGATGATATAAAATTGCATGTTTTAAGTATGGGACAGACTATTTTCNCCAAACTTAGCAAACAAGTAGTACTGTGGAAGATGATATAAAATTGCATGTTTTAAGTATGGGACAGACTATTTTCAAAATGGTGGACATACAGTTATTTTAGCTTTAAAAACTCTATCGTCGAAACCATGTTATAATTTCCAACTTACTTTTGTATGTTGGTAGCATATATTACAACTATCAACTGTACCTACATTGATCATTTTCTATCCGCAGTTAGGTTAAATAGTGCAATGAGAATAAATCCAATTTTAATTTCGTATCTCGGAAAAAATTGACCAATTCCTATCAAATTTGGCAGACAAGTAGTACTGAGGCAGATATTTTTAAATTGTATGTTTTATGCTTGCCAGACACATATCATCAATATGGCGGCCATGTAGCTATTTTAGCTTAGAATGATATATCGTCGAATCCATGTAATCTATTACAACTTGACTTTGTATGCTGGCAGCAGATATTACAACTATTTAAAGTATCTACATGGAGCATCTTTCGTCTTAAATTTTGTAAGATAGCGACATGCGAATAAATAAAGTTTTTCGCCATATCTCGGGAAACAACTGTCAGATTCTTACCAAAATTGGCATGCTAATAGTACTGCAGAAGGTGGTGTAAACTGATATGTTTTATGTAGGCGAGGCACTTAGTATAAAAATTGTCACTACATAACATTTTATCAATACATTTAACGTAATAAATTCGAAATTAACTTTGTATGCTGGCAGTATATATAACAACTATCAATTTGTCTTTACAGAGCCTCATTCTNAATAAATTCGAAATTAACTTTGTATGCTGGCAGTATATATAACAACTATCAATTTGTCTTTACAGAGCCTCATTCTGTGTCATTTTGTAAGATAGCTTAACCAACACAAAATAAAAATTTTATCTCATATCTCAGAAAACAAGCAACCAATTCTTACAAAATTTGGCGAAAAAATTGTACTGAGGTAGGCCATATTAATATATGAATTTTATAAGTATAACATATATTTTCAGAATGGCGGCTAAACAATCATTTTAGTTTTGTGTGCTTTGTCTACGAAACTACAGAATCTATTTTATTTGAACTTTGTATACTAGTATTATACTCTCATCGAATGTGTTAACACATAAATTTTATGCCTTTCATTAATGAAAATCGTCACATGAAAAATGTGGAGTTTTTATGTCATATCTCGATGACCAAACAACCGATTACAACCGAATGTTACACGCAAGTAGTGTTACATTATAGTTTGTAAACTGAAATGTTTGAGGTGCGGCAGTTCTCATTTAATGGTTTTATGTAAGTAATTAATTCAGTAAATTTTTTTGTTTAAAATTTCAAAAAAATTCCACCAAATTTTGTACACCAACAGTATTCTTTAAAGCATGAAATATGCACACATAGATAGAATTTTTCCAATCTATTAGCAAAATAGTGTCAGTTGAAAAAATTGAAAATTTTGCCATATTTCTGGAAATGTTCATCTAATTTTCACGAAATTATTCACACCATAAATTCTAAAGAAGGCCATGTAAACTTCCACGATTTAAGCGGTTCAGAAAACGATGTTAAAATGGCGGCTTCATAAAGAAAATAGGTACGGTTGCCACATATATTAAACATTTTAACAAAATTAAACCAAAATTTGTATGTTAACTGTATAGTATATTAGAAGTATCGTATTGGGAGCCTCTTTTCTGGCAATTTTGTAAGATAAAACTAAATAAGAAATACATTTTTATGCCATTTCTCAGGGGCAAATCAGCCGATTTCCACCGAATTATTCACACAAATAGCGTTTCGGTAAGCCATGTAAACTTCCAAGTTTTAAGTAGCTCAGTCTCTTATTTTCAAAATGACAGCCCTGTAAATATTTTAGGTAAGTAAACCCCATCATTTGAAACATTAGACTGATTAAATCCAAAGTTGATGCTCCAAATCTAACATATGCGTAGTGACGGAACATAAATACGCACAGGTTTATCTGGTTGCATTAAGTACTTAAGCGGCAAAAGAGAACATTAAGAAGTATGTAAGTGCATACATGTGCTACTTGAAACATATGTTCGCTCATAAGACGAAATATATTTAAAAGCAGACTTTTAGAACTTCGGAGATTGCAAGTAGTAAAGCCGGAATGGTGTTAGCTGTCAACACACACAAACACAACTGCTGCTGGTGGAAGAGTGTGGTAATTAGGACGGAGCCTGATGTTTTTATACACTACGCCGCATNAATAAATTCGAAATTAACTTTGTATGCTGGCAGTATATATAACAACTATCAATTTGTCTTTACAGAGCCTCATTCTCTGCCATTTTGTAAGATAGCTTAACCAACACAAAATAAAAAATTTTTCTCATATCTCAGAAAACAAGCAACCAATTCTTACAAAATTTGGCGAAAAAATTGTACTGAGGCAGGCCATATTAATATATGAATTTTATAAGTATAACATATATTTTCAGAATGGCGGCTAAACAATCATTTTAGTTTTGTGTGCTTTGTCTACGAAACTACAGAATCTATTTTCTTTGAACTTTGTATACTAGTATTATACTCTCATCGAATGTGTTAACACATAAATTTTATGCCTTTCATTAATGAAAATCGTCACATGAAAAATGTGGAGTTTTTATGTCATATCTCGATGACCAAACAACCGATTACAACCGAATGTTACACGCAAGTAGTGTTACATTATAGTTTGTAAACTGAAATGTTTGAGGTGCGGCAGTTCTCATTTAATGGTTTTATATAAGTAATTAATTCAGTAAACTTTTTTGTTTAAAATTTCAAAAAAATTCCACCAAATATTGTACACCAACAGTATTCTTTAAAGCATGAAATATGCACACATAGATAGAATTTTTCCAATCTATTAGCAAAATAGTGTCAGTTGAAAAAATTGAAAATTTTCCCATATTTCTGGAAATGTTCATCTAATTTTCACGAAATTATTCACACCATAAATTCTAAAGAAGACCATGTAAACTTCCACGATTTAAGCGGTTCAGAAAACGATGTTAAAATGGCGGCTTCATAAAGAAAATAGGTACGGTTGCCACATATATTAAACATTTTAACAAAATTAAACCAAAATTTGTATGTTAACTGTATAGTATATTAGAAGTATCGTATTGGGAGCCTCTTTTCTGGCAATTTTGTAAGATAAAACTAAATAAGAAATACATTTTTATGCCATTTCTCAGGGGCAAATCAGCCGATTTCCACCGAATTATTCACACAAATAGCGTTTCGGTAAGCCATGTAAACTTCCAAGTTTTAAGTAGCTCAGTCTCTTATTTTCAAAATGACAGCCCTGTAAATATTTTAGGTAAGTAAACCCCATCATTTGAAACATTAGACTGATTAAATCCAAAGTTGATGCTCCAAATCTAACATATGCGTAGTGACGGAACATAAATACGCACAGGTTTATCTGGTTGCATTAAGTACTTAAGCGGCAAAAGAGAACATTAAGAAGTATGTAAGTGCATACATGTGCTACTTGAAACATATGTTCGCTCATAAGACGAAATATATTTAAAAGCACACTTTTAGAACACGTAGATTCGCAGCGGAGGGCACGAAACTTCGAAGATTGCAAGTAGTAAAGCCGGAATGGTGTTAGCTGTCAACACATACAAACACAACTGCTGCTGGTGGAAGAGTGTGGTAATTAGGACGGAGCCTGATGTTTTTATACACTACGCCGCATCGTGACAAACAGATCGCGTAACCGTTTTAGAAAGTTTCTAGTGAGCCAAGTCGCGTGCCCGTCCCAGAACAAGGTCACGCCGACTGTGTAACTGGCGGACATGGGTGTGTGTGTGGCTGCTGTGTGCTGGGATTTGCCTCAGGCAGGAGGAGATGAACTGCTTGAAGAATTTTTTTTCTGCCCCTCCAGGTACGACTTCCGATAAACAGCTGGCGGGAAACGCGTAAGTCTGCGTGCGTGTCGCTACACAGCAGGATCTCGCCTCATAGGTTTTTCCCGACAGCACTTTCTCCAGGAGACAATCATTGTCTCTCCTGCCATCATTTACGTGAACTTGGTGTCTGAGAACATTTTACTGCCAGCCTTCAAGAAACACCTGAATATTATTTGTATATGANAATTTACGTGAACTTGGTGTCTGAGAACATTTTACTGCCAGCCTTCAAGAAACACCTGAATATTATTTGTATATGACTTACAAACTTTTTTAAAATTAATACTCAGATTAATCGGATATTTTAAGACTTTTCTTTTTGTCATAATTTTTTTTTTATTTCTACACCATAAATATGTTTCTTTTTGTTTCCTTGTAAATACAAGTTAAAAAAAAATACAATTTTATATAAATTTTGGAATTTTTATCGGAATGAAAACAAAATTGAAACCTACAGACGCTGTTTTGCTTCCTATATTATACACAAAATTCATAATAATGTGTAACATAAATTGATAAGTTCGCACATCAATTTAATGTACACAACTAATGTAATCAGCTACATACAGTTAACACATTAAAATTAAAATACTAGTAAATTGCAAAAGTGATTTGTATACATTACTGATTAAATGCAGTCAATTGAAAAAATCAAATATATACCCTTTAGTTAATATTTTCTTTCAGAAATATGAACTAACTTAAAACAAAAATAGGTAATCAGTTACAGAATTAGACATATATATGAAAATAACACCATCCTTCCTATGCGAATGCAGTTACAATTACATATGATATTNGTTACAGAATTAGACATATATATGAAAATAACACCATCCTTCCTATGCGAATGCAGTTACAATTACATATGATATTAAAATTTGTGTGACTTAGCAGTAGTCTTATGTCACTTGACCATTATATATTTTTTGTTTAAAAAATTGTTTACGACAAAATAATATGTCAAAGTATTCCGTTTAAAATTACATCACNGTTACAGAATTAGACATATATATGAAAATAACACCATCCTTCCTATGCGAATGCAGTTACAATTACATATGATATTCAAATTTGTGTGACTTAGCAGTAGTCTTATGTCACTTGACAATTATATATTTTTTGTTTAAAAAATTGTTTACGACAAAATAATATGTCAAAGTATTCCGTTTAAAATTACATCACNAATTATATATTTTTTGTTTAAAAAATTGTTTACGACAAAATAATATGTCAAAGTATTCCGTTTAAAATTACATCACAAAGATTCGAATAAATTATTAAAAACTTGTCTCAAGATTTCTTTTACGCAACAAATTACAACTGGTGAATCACTGCTAAGTAGAAAGGGTCCTNATAAATTATTAAAAACTTGTCTCAAGATTTCTTTTACGCAACAAATTACAACTGGTGAATCACTGCTAAGTAGAAAGGGTCCTCTCACCATGTTCGGTACATCAAATATTCCTGACACTTTATCACACATTTAAGGAACCTTCATGGAACTTTTCGTGGAGTTGCCGGTCTCTGGTTCGAACCTCGAGTCACTGTTGCATTTCTCTATAGAACTATCGTTCTGTGCAGTACCCAAGATCGGCGAATCAGTCTCAGGCATCTTGTCCTGTTGTTTGTTAGCAAAATACACTACTTCAGCCGCAGTACACGGTAATTTCGCTTCTCAACTCATGTACAAAATTGCGCAGGTTCCATATGTACAACATGGCACTATTTCTTGACAATGTTCAAACATTTATGGTACATATGTGACTCACTATCACATATTTCTGTATAAGTAACCATTATCTGCCCGTCCCAAAAGTTATATTCCATCGAGCTTACATCGGGCTCCACCTTTACATAACTATTTGAAGGATAAAACCAAGCCACGTTCTTTCTTCAGTATGTACACAGCTGCTTGAACACTGACTGTTCGAGGTTGCACNCGAAGGATAAAACCAAGCCACGTTCTTTCTTCAGTATGTACACAGCTGCTTGAACACTGACTGTTCGAGGTTGCACGCCCACCTTTTAATACTATGTTTTACTATGATGACCTACTAATATTTTTACCCACAAAAAACAGCCATTAGGGATAAATTTACTTTAGTGATTCATTTTTTCCTTTACTTTCCCCGACTAGCGAGGATAAAGCACTCACATAGAAAAAAAATATCTTCAAAATTTCCTTCAATGCAAGTAAAGTAAAGTTAATTGAGATTTAGAAGTTTCCGATTTTTAATTGTTGGAACCACTGCCCTACATTCGTGTCTCGTCTTCATTGATGTCAGGCATTGACGGTAATAGTTTACCTTTCTTCTTGCTAGAGGTCGCCGGTTCTGTCCTGTTGCTGATTTTCTGTTTGTTGTTCCTTGTATGAGGAAGGGGGTGTTAATCAGCCCTAACATGGAGGTTACACCTCCACGACTCCTGCCTCTGCGCGGTGTAGTAGGAGTGCACGCTACTTGCACGATGTCTGAGGCACTGCCGGAGTCAGGTGACCATCCCTTGTTAATGACCTCAAGAGATAACTTTTGAGGGCATATTAATTCGGGCCGACCATAATCACCAAACAACCCCTCTAGTTAAGTTGCCAACAGGGAAATGAATGTAGTGAGGGGGCCACAACAGCTACAGAGCTCCAGCAACCCCCTTTGTTTGCCCTCTCTTCACATGTTACATCCCTGTGTGCGCATGTGCGAGTAAAGTGAGTGCAGCCTGACACCCAGGCAATTTTTCTGAAAGAACAATCAGTACCAAATCCAACCAGAATAACTCTGATAAAGAATTTTCCTTGTTCTATAGTCATTCAGGCATGACTACNACCAGAATAACTCTGATAAAGAATTTTCCTTGTTATATAGTCATTCAGGCATGACTACCCACACCCCTGCTGGGGTGAAAATGGACTCACCCAGCTCGAGCCACCCAATGACACTTTATCATTATCAGAATTCTGAGTATAAAGGTTTTCTAAATTTTTTGTAGTAGTGTTATTATGCTTTTAATTAAATGAACAATGCAACGGACTGAGAGAGACAGCCATGGAGACTTTTAACAATATGTTGCATAGCTTGTTAACTGCCAAAACATTTTTATATTTTCACGTAATTTGTTTGTCAAAGCTAATCAATAAAAGTTCATTCATTTTGTAATTCAGGGTTATGATGTTATCGTGTGTTTGTTCGTCGTATAAAATATGCTTTGTATTTTCTTGTCTCTCTCCCGTGCTTTTGGGCTGAGTTTTGGCAGACCTCCACCATTTTGTTTAGTTGGTTTTGGATGAGGAGCATTTTCAAAAAGGGGGGCGGGGGTGGCCATGCATCACGTGCCTCTGGGCCCTCGCCACTTTTTGAATAAATCTCCTTGTAGTGTTATTAGTTTGTCTTATTATGGAACCATAGTTTCTTTTTCGTCACTCAGAGGAAGTACTCCCGACATCCCACCAGTTAAAAAGTGCCAAGATCGTAACACCTTAATTGTGCATCGGCTTTGCGCCATATTCTAACAGCTTAGGTTGCCAACACCAATGTATGTGCCTCACAGGAGGAATTTTTGCAGTGAGTAAAAAGGACTGTTTGGTAAACGGTGTTTTATTTATTTGCCGGCCGCCTCTGGCCAAATAATTTTGGGTCTTCTACCCACTGGGGAACCGCACTTCGATCATGGCTTTATGGTGTTTTGGCGTGTGAGACGGCCACTTAAGTCTCATGTGTAAATTAGCTTCGTGNGCACTTCGATCATGGCTTTATGGTGTTTTGGCGTGTGAGACGGCCACTTAAGTCTCATGTGTAAATTAGCTTCGTGGGAGGAGGCCTACATCCTCAATAGGCAAGCAGACAGGCATAACTTTCCAATAATACATCATCGTTGGCGCGGAGTGAATCGAGGAGTAGCCACGCGAGCGACCGGCCCGCCCCTAAAGAAGAATCTCTGCTCGANGCACTTCGATCATGGCTTTATGGTGTTTTGGCGTGTGAGACGGCCACTTAAGTCTCATGTGTAAATTAGCTTCGTGAGAGGAGGCCTACATCCTCAATAGGCAAGCAGACAGGCATAACTTTCCAATAATACATAATCGTTGGCGCGGAGTGAATCGAGGAGTAGCCACGCGAGCGACCGGCCCGCCCCTAAAGAAGAATCTCTGCTCGACCAAGCTGGCACCTTTATGATCATAATGAACCTAAACAAACATTACAAAAATCTGTCACCGGAAATTTCCAACACCTTTTATCCGCTGCTGACCCAACGATAACCTGTCAGCATATCACGACTAAGAGAACTTTTAATAAATACTACATACCTGGGTGGTCGAATGACCTGATCCGAGAAGCAAAAATTCGTTGTTATGAAGCACTGACCTACTATCTTGAATATTCTAATGGTGAATCCATTCGTGGAGGATTCTATGCTCAAGAAAGTCTCGTAAAAAGGCTTCCGCATACATACGTGCGGAAAAAAGGATTGAAACAGAAAGTAAATAAAGTATTAGAATGCTGGCAGGGTTTTACCAAATCATATGATTTGTGGATTTCAAAATATGACATAATTGGCAAATATCTTAATCTCACATGGTTGGTTTTTAATAGCCATGTAGGTGGAAAAGTGGGAGGGGAAGCTTGAAGATGATGGCAGAGTTCCCTTCAGAAGGCTGGTGTGTGTATGTGTGTGGCACTGTAGAACAGTTACAAGATGATGAAAGATGCCCTCTTCCAAAGAAAGGCATGCAGCCCCAAAAAACAATTTTTATATTTTTTTTGTATATTATATATCTGTACTTAAAAAAAATTATGTTAAAAAATGTGTTTGTTTTATTTCGAAGAAACATACATACCCCAAAAAATTAATGCGTTCAAAATGTTTTTCGTATAACATGTCTATGTAAGAAACAAAAAATATATAAGCTTGCTAAGTAAATAATTTTCTTAATATATAATTGCAAAGTATTTCCAAAAACAATCATATGTTGCATATTATTACTTAAATAAGTTTGATAAATGACTACATGTTAATGGTAAACACTTTTTAAATATATATATATATATATAAGGATTGGTTATGTGTGCCTGGCGACCAACACAAGCAAAAATATTCAATGTCCAACAAATATGGTGGACTACAAGACTACAAATGACTAAAGAAGATAGCTGCCTAGAGCAGACAAAATAAATTACTCTAATAAACAATATGGCTGCATACAGCAGACACAAAAATATATACATATGCTTATTACTATTAAAGATTCGATGATCTGTTGCATATTCAATATTTTAAATAGTAAATTCCTACCGGTTTCGGTAGAAGAGTGTTATAAAGCATAGGTCAAATTNGGATTGGTTATGTGTGCCTGGCGACCAACACAAGCAAAAATATTCAATGTCCAACAAATATGGTGGACTACAAGACAAATACAAATGACTAAAGAAGATAGCTGCCTAGAGCAGACAAAATAAATTACTCTAATAAACAATATGGCTGCATACAGCAGACACTAAAATATATACATATGCTTATTACTATTAAAGATTCGATGATCTATTGCATATTCAATATTTTAAATAGTAAATTCCTACCGGTTTCGGTAGAAGAGTGTTATAAAGCATAGGTCAAATTNATTGCATATTCAATATTTTAAATAGTAAATTCCTACCGGTTTCGGTAGAAGAGTGTTATAAAGCATAGGTCAAATTTTCGATGCCAAGGGTATCCTGATCGTAACTGGCCACCTGGACCGGATTTACGAAGTTCTAAAATTTGAAAATAATATATAAGGGCGAGGTTCCTTAATATAGTAAATGGGAACATCGACCTTATAATATCAGTGCCCCTAGCAGCTAACACCAGAACCAATATGTTGTTTGTATGCCCCTAGCTGGTAACTCTAGAAACACACACCAGTGCACTCTAGCTGCAAACTCCATAAACAAATATTGCGGCCGAGCGAGAGGTACACCGCTAGTGACAACCGATGTAAACAAAAGACAAGTCTAAACAATATGGCGGACAAGATGGCGGATGGCAGGAACAAGCTGGTGGACAATATGGGTATGGTGGAAACAATATGGTGGGTGGTGGAGACAAGATGGCGGATGTCGAAAACAATATCTTAGATGGCGAAAACAAGATGGCAGACAATATGGTGGCGATGACATCATCCAAGATTGTGGGAAGGTCAAGGTCAATATGGCAAAGAGGTCAAGGATATTTCAAGATGGCAACATTGACATTTTCCAAGAGGGCGAACGAATCCACCAATCCACAGCCCTCAGCTCTTGAGCTAGCAGCCCTAAAATCCACGTACTCACACACATGCACTCTCNCGAATCCACCAATCCACAGCCCTCAGCTCTTGAGCTAGCAGCCCTAAAATCCACGTACTCACACACATGCACTCTCCCTCCCTCCCTTCCAGTTAACAGTAAATAGCAAACATGTTGTGGGGATAAAATGAAATATATAAATGAAATGAAAGTGGTTGTTAACATACGCAGCTGAACCCTTACTTCATCTCTTCTCCTCTCAATTCTACAACCACAAAAAATTTAATAACATTTTACACACTTCTGCAGATGTGTGAATTCTATAACAAACTTCATTATATTAAAAATGACTTTATGTTTACATCCCTTACATTTATGGCTACCAGAGCAATACAGGAAAACATAAAATATCTCTAAAATATTAAATGCATATTGTGTGCAATTTATGTGGGTCAGTTTCTTGTTTCTGCAGAAAATTCACAAACTTTTTTAATACCTTTCTTATGTACAAGCAGTCGCAGCCACTGGCTGATAACACTGACCTTTCAGAGCTGAATGTCAACATCTGACATGAAAAATTTTAACAGCATTGTTTCATGCATCATATCAGCATGATTTAAATTGGAATAATTAATTATTTCTTCAATATTATATGCGAAATGAAATTATCTGAAAATGTTTACACTCACTTTTAAACTACACTTGTGCAATTCTGCCTTCGCAAGTCCTGCAAGGCTACTCGAAGATTTGAATTTACAAATATACATAATGTGTAGTGTAGGATATGATGCATTATTACTTAGAGTCCGCATACTTGGATCGCACACATGTAGACTTTTTAAAATAAATTGGTTTAACATAAATAAAGACGCAGTATTTCAAGATCAACACTGCTGCTAATAGTTATCAGTTGAACTTTACCAACTGCACATTGATAGTGATATTGCTTCCTATTGAAATAAGTCCTTTTCCTGTATAAATCATGGTTGGCAGGTGTAAGTACAACCACCACATTTATCCCAATCATCATTTGCACCAATAACTCCAGGTAAATTATTCTTTACATGGAACCTGCAAAATAACATTTAATTTTACATCATATCAATCATCATAATTTCTTTTGACTAAATATATATGCTAGTTAAGTGTAGGGTAAAGCTATAAATCACAAAATTAGGGCTAATGCAATTTTACCCATTCTGAATTCTCCTTTTGTGGTTTCAATATTTTAAGCATTTATAGTTTTGCAATTAAATACGAGCCTCGGTTTATTCTGTTCTGTATTACCATTTATTTGCAACCCCTAGCTTGTGTTTATATATATTTATTAATTATTAAAAAATTTACAAATGTAAGATTTCGGAGCAAATTCAGTAACTCTTTTAAAAAAATATTAAAATGTCAAATTGTCAAAAAACTGAAAAATGCACTGAATGATTCTGTAACAGTAACAGAAACAGTAAGCATTTTTATATGATTGCCTAAACACTTCGATCTAACTTCATTTTTAAATGTTTTATATTACTTTTTANAATGTATGGCTACAAAATAAACCAATAATTATAAATAATTTAAATACAGTAGCATATTTCATAATTATGTAAAGGCTGTTATATTTGCAATATAACGGACATAAAGGAAATAAAAACAAGTGGAGATATCGTTTCACTACTGTGCCTATTAGGTTTAATTACATTTTAAATAGATGTAATATGAAATCCCCTTTAAAGAACAGAGTTTAAAGATACTAACGAACACCTAAAATCATTATTTCGAAAATGCATACCTAGTTGCAGATCGGAGAGACATATTTAAAAATTGGGCCATTTACTTTAGAGACAGGCTTTTATTGCAGAAGTATCGTCTGAAATTGCTCTATACACAGAATATTTGCTGACTGAAGATGTTTAGCCTTGCCCAACAGATGTTTGGTAGTCGCCAGTGGCATAGAAATTGTACGGGTCTTCAAAACCTGAAAGGTTTAACAAAACATTCAAATACTACCTGTCAAAAATCATACATTATGCGTGGTTAAGTACTGCACTATAAAAACCATTAATAACTAATTTACACTACTGTCGTCATATTGCTTACCTTTTTTTAATCGACTGGAGGTGCGTATTTCCTTGTCACTAGCTTCATAACCTCTTCTGAATTGGTAATTAATTTTCTTGCACATATTTTATTTCACCTACACAGTTTAAGAAACTTCCCGTAACTTAAATAAAATACACCATCATGTCTAATCACACGATATCATTGGACACCATTATTTTCTATATACTCCAGTTATTCTACAACCGAATACTATCCACATTTCCGCCATTTTTCACGAAATAAATGTTGTTTTCTGCCAAAAATGGTTACGAAATCTCATCTCCCCATGCTTCCAGATAGTGAAATTATTCCAAGTGGAATTATTTCATTTCGAAATAGTTGTTACTCATGAATAGAAGAATGA
>NQII01009557.1:38994-49672 GCA_002778355.1 Clitarchus hookeri | reverse complement strand
CTGCCTGACACCTCGTCCTTTTTCACCATCCAGTGAAATAGACCTTCCTTTCTTCGCTAATACGTCCTTCTGCCAGCGCCTGGCATCTGCTCCACGTTTCCGCTCACGTTCGCTAATTTATGCTTCGTTTTTCGGGACTCCTTAAAGTACCATTGCTAGACGCTCCAGGGTGTTTTGTCATGGCCTCCCTGGCGTCTGGTGACCCAGTCTGGTGACCCACTGGGGGGTTTTTATTGNCCAGTCTGGTGACCCACTGGGGGGTTTTTATTGCCTCCCTCCTCCTCTGGATATACCTTCTTATACTGTCGGTAACGCTGGGCGCCACGAGGGATAAACTTATTATTTTACGGCACCCTCGAAGTCGTAAAAGTGTTAGCTAGCTCGGTCGGGGCAGAGGGCCCCCTTCTCCCAGGTAATAGCTCGTTCTTGCTTCTATCTTACAGATTTCAGCTCGCCTCCACGTTGCGGCGCCAAAATTGAGAACTCCCAGAGCTGTGGTTTTGGAGAAAGGTGATTGACACTGTTGTCTAAAGGACCAATTTANAAAAAACAATCTAGTTTTATTATTCCTTGAACAAGTTATAATTCACTCACGAGCTCTAGAGACAACTCCTTCCCGTTTATAAAAGGGGGGGTGTAGGGGGGTAGTAATCTTCACACACGCTGGATGACTGTACTTATCTGATTTGCTGGGCGCGTAGTTGGTCCTGCAGTTGAGGTCTGGTGAGCTGGAACTGGCAGGACTCTGCGTCTGATGGGGCGTCTCGGCGACTGTCCTCGAAGTTCCTCCTTCTCGGGTCCACACTGCGTCTGATGACGGCCGGCTGCCGTGGTCGTCTCCTCGCGGACTCGTTCCGCCCTCATACTTTACTGATGGCCTATAATAAACTGGTCAAAGGCTCTGTGGTACCGCTCTTTATCAATTGGAAAATCTTTTGCTATCACTAGGAAACCATACGCCTTGCTCCAGCAATGTGAACACATTTCTTTAAATCTTTCAAATTGCATATCACTGTTTACATGGTTCGAGTATATGTGACGAAATTCAGGTCGTCCATACGAAATGGGGCTAGGAAATTAGCATTGTCATGTAGAAGCTGTTTAGGCATACGCGAATATGTTTGGCATAGGTAAATAACATCCACTGCCATTGCTGTGTCATACTGAAATATAGTTGGATATTTGTTTGTTTTTCGCATGCAACATCGTCGAAAATAAACACAGAGTTCGGTAATGCCTCGTCTGGCTGTATAACCGATTCATTTTCACTAAAGGTGAAATATCGCAGTCCTGCTACAGCTTGCAGTATCCATGCTAGACGTAAATACTTTGGCTGGTGTAGAGATTTCAAACATAAGTAAACTCACTCGATCTATACCATTTGGTTCCTCTAAAAGACTGACAGGTTGCCTCGTCTTTCCTGAATTGGATGGACCGCATAAAATAGCCCGAACTGTTCCCGGTAATAATTTTCCGTGCTGCAATTTAAATGTGTTGGTTTCCTCTTTGTTTGCTGCGTGGCAACCTCCATTATACTGCTAAGCAACTCTCTTAATCTGCATTATTTATGTGTATAATACTTTGTTAAAAAAATTTTGGGTGTGTAAGATAGACTGTGTTGCAATCTGGCGCTTTAAACGCTCGTGTTGGGGTGGCTGGACCTAATAAGTTTTTAACGACGCGCAGTTAACTTCATGTCTTTCGTGCGGGGAAATAATGCATTTTTTTAAAGAAGTTCCTTTGGGTAAATGTCTGTTGAATGGTGTCCCAATGACTTGACTACCTGCTGTGAAAACACCTAACTATTTTTTGAAGGCCGCCAGGCACTTAGTAAAGCCAGTTTTAAACACCTGACATTACTTCCATACTACGGCGATTATTACGTTTATTCATGTGGCTGCTAGCATTAGTGTATTTTGTATGGTGTAGGCATATATATAAACGTTACTCGCATTGACGATTATTAAGTACGTGTTTGCGGGAAGAAGTAGTAGCGACACGCTATATTGTTTATAGCGTACACGTCGTTCGGGTCGCTCATGGTGGTCACATTAAACATTTATGAATGTATGGTAAAATAACTTCACGGTTCCACGGTTCATTTGATTGGTCAATCAAGGTTGAAGGTTGTTTGGTTTCTATATATTATAGACCTTCATAGTTTGGGTATTCTTTTATACTCAGCTTAGGGTTATCAAACTGGCCAAAAATGCATCGTATGCGAAATGGTAGATTTAAATACCTGTAAATAGGAAAATGTTATTTAGGTATGCCTGAAATTTGCAAGGCATTGCTGATACCAAATTAATATTGGTGCTAATATAGTGATATTCTTTTAAAGATAATACCTACACATTTGTCTGCATTATGTGTTGCAATTGTATTGTTTTTTGTCCTTGAAATGTGGCTGGCTCGTGATTATGAAAGCCCGATGCTGCGGATTCGATGTGAGAGAAAATAGCTCAACCCCCTTCCTCTTAAAATGAACACACATAAAAATGTTTTATTCGTGACTGTATTTTTTTCTTGTAAAATAGCATCGTGAGTATACATTATCTAGGTGGTTGCAAGCTAAAGTAATAATAAAAGTAAATTCTATAATGTTTTGAGACGAAGCCATTGGCTAGGGCAAGCAGGAGCAAATAAGGACAAGACCAAGAAACCATCCCGGCATTCACCTGGAGTAATTTTTTAAACATAAATTATGGTGGACCGAGTCGAGTATCGAACCCGGGTTCCCCTTGAACACGGGTCTTCCCTGGTGTTGACTTGTGCGTGCAGATATCTGTGTTTATTATCCTATTAATTAAAGTTGGCTTGTGTGAGAAATAAAACAAGCTGCTGGAGTGACAAGCCTCCCTCCGGCGGTCAGTGCGATAGGGCGAAGTCCAATTCAACTCCTGGTGCAGTGCGACGGGCCGTGTGCGCGAGCTCAGATTACGACTGCGTGTGCCTTTCGTTTACTTCTGTAATGCGCCTCGTGACTTCTTCTTTAAGTATTCTTTTGTCCCAGTAGTTTTTTTATGCGTCTATCAATCTCGTCTGCAATTGGGATATTTCGGGCTATGCGCGCGTGTGCGTATGTGTTACGTGTGGGTGTGTATTTGACGTATGAACAAATGGAGAATAATCGTTTCCCACCTTATTTATTAGCTTCATAGCATCACTTATTATATTTGTTTCGCCGGAATTAATAAAAAATTTCAAATTTGATTTTTGATACGAAAAAAAACAAATGAGGAGTTGGAGCCAGAATTTATTTTTAAAAAAACTCTACTTGGAATTANAAAAATAAAAAACTCTACTTGGAATTGATTTTCTACATTCGAAAGGGATTCACAAAACTTTAAATTTCATGGTCTCTTTGATGCACTGGCAGCAATATGGTCGCATGTTTTCGACTCGTGAAGTATTTCCTTAAATGTCTCGACGAGGTTGAAAGGTTTTAGAACGAGAGCTGTATCCGCGTGTCTTTCCTGGAATTCATATTGTGGTATAAATCCGCACGGTGGACTAGCATCTCGGGAATAAAACTATGTTTTAGTTCGCGTAATTCATAAAGAGTGAATACTATTGACACCTGCTAGATTAGAGGCCATACACATATACATGCCCATATTCGCATGTCACTTTTCATTCGGCTATATCACGTAGCAGTGAGAAGAGACACTAATGGGATGGGTGAGGTGGTTTTACTGCGGATCAGATATATATTTCAATGGAGCGAACGCATACGAATGCATGAAAATACAGAAATCTGTTTGCCAAAGGTAACTATTTTTTATGATTTTGTACGCTACTATCGCCGTATGGTATATAATTTTTTCCCTGCAAAATTTACTATATGTGCATTATTTATGCATATAAGGAGTTTTATATGCTGACAATGGGTGCTTTAAAAGTCGCCGTGCGTGTAGTAACCATATGGGTATTTTTCCCCTGTACTTAAATCCTTAAATTTAATGATGTATTGATTTTAAAAATGGGAGGAGTTTTTTTTAATGAAAAGCGTTTATGCCTTGCTAGGGGGAATGCATGGGATCCTTCACTGTGCGTATCGCATACCATGATGTGTAGCGAAGCTGCTTTAAATTTTTTATTTTTTTTGAGCCACGATTACTTAATAGATAGCAGCATAATCCATATGTACACGACACATAATTTTTTCCCAAATCCTTAATTCATTTTTTAAATAATTACGTTCCTAAACATAAAAAAAAAAATATTTACGTTATATTAGTGACGGCTGTAGTCTCACTGAAAATTTTTCTTTAAATGATACCATAACTGATATACTAAATATTTATTTTCTTTCAATTGTAATAAAATTGATATACTTAATATTTTTTTGTTTCCCAAGAGTGTTTTTTAAAACTTAGATGAGAAGGACATGAATCGAGATAAAATAAAAATCTACATATTGTTTTAAATACATTTATGTATGTACATACATTAGAATATTTATATTTTTACTTTTCTGCATAATACAAGGAATATTTTTTTTACGCGTGTTCCTTCTCTGAGTCTTGGAGGGCATTACACAAGTAATATATTATTTTTAATATAGGTTCCTCGTAGCCTTTTTTTTTTAATGTACCACGGGTTATCATAACTCTACAATCTTAGTGTTTCTGCTTAGCACGTGGGACAGCAACATCTTTAATTTTTGCACTCATGAAGTCTGGGGTCTTACGTCTTTACGAGCTTTCTAAATGGCTTGTGAAGGTCTACAAAGTTCGTTCCAATGGGCACGCATTGCGAATCACCGATTCTTGGATTCTTCTAAACACATACACAGGGTAATAGGGAATTATGGCAGAGTTCAGCATTGCCGGAATTTCATCGTACGGAGCATTCCACTCGTATATCATAGCCCGTGCGTTTCGTACGTATGTAAGCGGTACGCCTGTTTTTTTTTTCGTGCTGCCATGGACACGACGGTAAAAAGAGAAAAAATTGATTTTCTCGTTTTCGTTACTGTACGAGATTTCAATCTGCTTGATTGTGTACGAGTCCATTGGGCGTAAATCTTGGATGTTGCAATGCATTTATTTTTTAGTATATATTTGATCTGTTATATAAAAAAAATTATGTTCCCACTCACACATTGAGTTTAAAATTTTTTTACAAATCCATATAAAACTTTATCTAGGTCCATTCACATCGGTCACCTATGTTTTTTGGTTTGTTTCCATGCCGGGTAGTGCTTGCCGGTAAATTTCTTGAAGGGAAGCATCTTCCACGAGAATATCTTGCGAGTAGATAACTTGCAAGCTGACGTTCGTCTACGGAGAGTGCGTCTTCTACGGTGAAGGCGTTTTCAAGGGGAGGGCGTCTTCAACGTGGACTTCGTCTTCAACGGGTAAGTCGTCTTCCACAGGCGCAGACGTCGCGAGGGCTGTTGTGAAGCCCTCGAAACACTCCTTGCACAGGAGGCAGTACCGCATGTCTTCGTCCTGCTGCACGTAGGCCGGCAAATACTTGAATACCGTCGAAATTTCTTAAGGTGCGTAGATCAGGAGATATTCTTTCGGCAGGTATGGTAACTCGTCCCGTTTGTCCAATGCACTTAGAGAGAGCACCCTTTCAAATGCCAAAATGGCCGAAATAATTTTATGGCCTCTCAAACAGCACGCGTACATTTATAGAGAGAAAAATGACTTATTTCCGGAAGGGGTTCAGGGCGTCTCTTATAAAAAATTTTCAAGTGGGAAAAAATGCCCTCGCGATAAAAGTAAGCCACCGATTTTTCGGAACAGAGGTTTCCGAAAACACCCGAGTAATTAACCAATGTGAAACATTGGCGGAGCAAATAAATATATTGGAAGGGGGTGGGCTATTTGCCAATGAGAATGAGGGGTGGGGCGATTGGTCAATTAAAAATATTGGAAGGATTTAGTGGAGGGGGTCATTCGTCTCCTGGGTGCGATGCTGGGGACATCAGCAAAACAAATTAAAAATCGAAAAAACCAAGATGGCAGTCGAACGAAGATGAGAGACAAACTCCAGTAATGTATAAACAAATTACAAACCATAAAAAACTCAATATGGTGGACGGTGGCTCTGACGCTTACCAATATGGCGGACTGCTCCAACCAAGATGGCGTGTGGCTGCACTTACCAATATGGTGGACTGTACCGATTAAAATGGCGGATGTCGGCATCTACCATGATGGCGGACGGTGGCTGTGACGCCTACCAAGATAGCAGACTGTGACTACCAAGATGGTGGAATCAGTATGTTTAAAGGAGGGGGGTGGTAGACTTCCGGAAATATAAGATTTTGTTAATATACATATTCTTAAAATTATAATTTTTTTTTATAATTTTTAATATTTTTAAATTTATTATTTTATTTTTTTATTTTGTGGGTTTTTTAACTCAAAGTTTAACAGGGCCATGGTCAGGGTCAAGGTCACCTGAACCCAAGATGGCCGCCAGCTGACCAGAATGACAGAGCACACGTAGCTACGATGATCCGGTCCCAGGTCCCGATGTTCCCAAATTCTCATAATCCCTTTACTATAAATACATATGAAATAGCCATATAACTGAAGGAGTTAGAGAGAGGCAGAATAATAGGGCAATGAGAAAAGGTAGACTCAATGCCGGAATACATGAAATTTTGACGATTCATATTGATCAGTAATATTATGTTGGGTAAAGTGAACACATGATTGTACATATACATGACAGGATGGTTCTTGATAATTCCGTAAAACAAACAGGGAGGACTGTTTGATTGTCAGACAGACCCGAACACAGCCACTTCCTTGTCGACAATCCAACGACATGTGGTAACTTCACTAGAAAACCGTATCTCTATCAGACGCATTTCTGGGTGCCTACCAAAAGAAACTCTGTGACCCAAACAACCTTTGTATGTTCTGTGATTAACACCTAAATTTAGTCGCCTTCGTTTCAGTGGTACTTCCAGAGAGCGATGTGAAATGCTCTGAACAGGCAAAATATTTATTTAGTATCGAATCACGGTGCTCTTTGGAAACAAATGATCCTTGTGCCAGAGCTTGGATGGTTTTTTTACTAGATGCTAAAACTCTGCCTCACTTTACAGCAGCATGTGCCCACTACCACTGGCTTGATGGTCTGAAGGCTATTTTCCCATAATGGTCGTTCGTCACTGGCAGTGAGTGATACGGAGATTACTGAATATCCAGCCGTATGCTTAAGACATACTCTACCCCGTGTGCTATCTTTCCTAGATGAGTGCCAAGGAACCAGTTTCCAGCAGGATAATGCACGCAGCTCTGGTTTTCCCTGGGGTTTTTGCATAATGATTAAACAGTTATGTGACCTTCCCGGTTAACACTACTTTGTGGGATCTGGTAAAATTTTATCCCTTTCTATGCCACAGTTTTCGTGATTTGGATCATAATTTTCATCAAATGTGGAAAAGCTGTTTCAGGATAACATATGGTGTTTTATTCCATGCCGTATTGTATTGACACATGTTTTCTGGCACAATTTATTTCAAAGAAGTACTAAAGGTGGTACCTTGCTATACCCCAAGTGGACAGAAGTTTGTCTTGTTGCAATTATATCATAACAACTTAGTTATTCTTTTGTATAGTTACAGCAATAAAATTTTATTTAAATTCAATGGTTCCTTTTTGGTACACAAATTATTATGTCAGTGAGTGTAATCTGAACGTTATTTCAGGAGCATTTTATTAATTTTATTATTATTATTTGCATAGATTCTTTGCAAATTTTATTATTATTATTTGCATAGATTACTGGCGTGAAACTCGATGTCACTGACATTAGCAGCAAAAAAACACCTTAGTGCAATGGTTAACATACTAAACGGCGATGCTGAGAACCCATTGCTGATCTACTAATCAAAACTTGAAAATTAAAGTTAGTATTCTGAATCGCATGGTTGTGGATAGAAAGGATCAAGTTCATCGGAGCTCTAAAATTACAGTAGTCTCCACATCAATTAATTACCTATGCGTTGCTCATAAAATAAGTCATGCCGATTGTTTTTGGACGCAAACTATCACTGGTCCAATCTCCTTGCCACATGAGGTAAGTAGTTAGGTTGGGTTTAACGCCTGGTCAACAGAGATGTCATTAGAGACGGAGAAAGTTGCTCAGAGAGACAGAAATAAGGAAGGAGTCTGCCATGGCCTATAGTAAGGAACTATCCCAACACTCGCCTGGAGTGATATCGGGAAAGCATGGAATACCGGAATCAAGATGGCTGAACTGGCAGTCAAATCCGGGTTATCCCGTATGTGAGTCCAATTGTTAATTACTGCACCACCTCGTTCAGTCTCGCCACATGAGCGTAAGGTACAGAGTAGTTGAAACCCCAACTGGGTTTCTATTCAACGGCATTAACGGTAGATCGAGGAATGTATTCCTGGTACATAGAAGCCATTAAAATTCTCTGTACTGTGACAAAAAGCTGTGTTGTGCTCATGGATGTTGCTGACTCTGAACATCGCCGGACCACAGCCCTGTGAAACTCGCTCTGCAAAAAAAAGTAGTAGTGCAGGATTCCCAGATCTTTCTGGACACATCGTCGATGGCTTCCTAGTCTCGTCAGCTTGACAGTCAAAAAGGCATGGCACCAATCAGTCCATGCTGACTGCAAATTGTACATTCACCCATGCCACCATGCATCACAATTATGTGGTGTAGTGCTGATCTTTGCCGGGGACACCTGGAGATTTTTTCCGTGTAGGTGATTCTGGGTGGTCTGTAGTGAGTTAACTGTCCATTGCAGCTTGGATGTCTCTAGGCAGCTCTTTGGCATTGTTCTTCATGATCATGAGATCCTAGTGTCACAGGAAGGTAGTCTGTCCATCTCACTTCCCTTCACACACGTTCACTGTCGCTCTTTCTGACGTTCCCTGAATTTGTTGCATTTACTCGCATTGCAAGGTTTTCCTACCGGAGTTTGATTATCCATCTCGCATTAATGCTCTAGGCCTAATTAGTTGGAGTATCATTTTGGCAAATGATCACTTGAAAATAGCTGTTAATGAAGTATACGCCAGTGTGCAGTCTTCTGCTGAGCTCAAATAGGCTGATTTATTTTGCTCATGAATGATGGGAAGCAGTACTGATATATCTCTTTATTCTGCTCATAGTTCACAAAATCGTTCGTTATTGGCGGTAACAAAGCTCGAAAATAGTGTCTGTCATCTAAAATGGTGGAGTGAAACCTTTTTCTGATGCATATGATTTAGTTTTTGATTACGTTTTAAGAAAGTAATTGTTTCACAAAATCGGTAATCCAAAATGCAATATGTAATACCCAGTACTTATGAAGTTTCCCCAAAAAGTAGTAAATATGACACTTTATTTTATAGTACGAAATTATCTGTGGTTATAATTGAGGAACAAAACAACGTTGCAGATATGCACTGATGCTGCACAATATACGTATTTTCACAAAGGTTTCACGAAGGTGATGACAGTGACATTGGTAAATGATCCTGTTAAAGATTGTTAAGTTAAAAAAGAACTGTTTTGAACAAACCACAAAATTCAAACTTAATTTATAGGTTTTAATTTTGTCCAAAACTTTAAGTGACAATAGTAAATTTTTGTTATTGTATTACTTTGTAAAAATAACTATATTTTGGTTTTTTTACATTTTATAATTCTCTTGGAAAGGTTTTAAAGAAATAAATATAGTACTTTTTAAGTTACTTCAACAATAATTTTTTGTATTTACTTTGGGAATTTAAAAATTACCATTAGAGGACCACCATGGCACTAAATTTAAGAAATTTCTTGCAGTAAAATATTGCTTACATTAAAATAAATTAGGATACTCCAGAAAGCTATATTAGTAATTAGTTTCTTAAGTGGTGTTATCAGGGATTAGTAAATCAGTTTCTTATGCAGTGAAGGAAAATAAATGTTATCAAGATGGACATCTAGAGCTCCAATACGGCGTTACTCAGCGTACTCAATTGAAACGCTTCTGAATGCTGTGAGATAGATACGAGGACTTAAACGACATGCTGTCAGCTATCAGTAGCTTAATGCATAAAGTGTATGATGGTAATGTTCTTCCCGGCAACCCAAAACGCTCTCTACTTTTCACGACTTCGGATATAACTTCATCGTCATGGTGCTAAAACTGTTCCAGAGACTGCAGGCGATATGGACGTGGATGACATGCTGGCGGAGGCGGGCGGTTTTGGCCGCTACCAGTGGCTGATGATGTTGCTCTTCTCGGTGATCAACGTGCTGTCGGCCTTCCACTACTTCGGCCAGACTTTCATCAGCCTGGTGCCTGAGTACTGGTGTGCAGACAGCAACAGTTCCGGCCCCCTCGACTGCCCCGGGGGATGGCAGTTTGACTTCAACTCTACTTTCGGCTTCCGCACGGCCGTCAGCGAGGTACGTTCGCATATTTATTGCAGCCTGTTCTGCAGCGAGATTAAACCAGGAAACTTAACTCTCTGCCAGTTGTTTTCTAGGTCAGAGAAAACTATTTTTATTTGCGCAGTGTCCGATCACTCTGTTTCAATTTTCTATTCCCCTCATCTGTAAATCTTGACATTCATATGGATGTTACCGAGATTGTGCATGTTTGGCGGTCTTGCCCATGGGGCCGCAGTTGGCGTAGGGGCTAGATCGCTCGCCCTCCCATCAAAGTAAACTAGGTACGATTCTCGGCGGGGTCGCTCCC
>NQII01009557.1:22631-38449 GCA_002778355.1 Clitarchus hookeri | reverse complement strand
AAGGTGGGACGCCTGCCCATCCTCGTCTTCGCCAACCTTCTCGCGCTGCTGGGCAACATCAGCACCGCCTTCGCCACAGACCTGCTGCAGTTCTCCGCCGCCAGGTTCATCGCCGGCGCCGCCACCGACACCAACTTCGTCATGATGTACATCATCGGTGAGTCCCGCCCTCTCCCATGGTGACTAGCATACACAGCTCAGACACGAGCATCGAATATGCTAGATGCCAATACTGGACAACTTGCATATTTATACAAAAAAATCCTACTGCTGGTGTCTTCTCCAACCAATAGGTAGCAGCGCCTCTGTTCACAAATGCACTTAATTGATCTAAAAGTTCTGATACCAACATAATGAACTCAGGAACGTGATGTTATTTTTTCTGCGATTAGGTTTTTTTTCAGGGCGATAACCAAGATTTAATAATAAAATAAAATCATCACGAAAAGTTAAATACATACAAAGATAAAAATGTATGCAACATTTGATAACTATGCATAAACTAAAAAATTCTTATCTAAAAATTTATTGTAGAATCACCTCTTGCCGGTTGGTTGTTTTTCACAATATTTCTTCTAATGTTAAAACATATCTGTCCGGTATTCGTATTTTACGTATTTGTTAAGATTAATTGAGTGGCAATTTATCAGCTCACTGCATGTCTGTGCTCAATCCAAACTTACCGAATTCGTGAATAAAGACTCAGGAATTTCGTGGATTCGTATGACAGCTAGTAAGGCTCCTCTACCCTATGTGTATTCGCGCCTCAGTTAGTTGTTCACTGACTTAAGGATCAATTTTTACCCCAGGGCAGATAGCATGGTATTCTGCCTTATTTTACTTGCAGGTTAGTTGCTAGCCTAAAATGTGTTCAGGCGTGGCTTACAGACTGCGATACAACTTTACAAGAAAGTGGAATGTACATGCATTTGAATTCTATATTGTCTTTAAATGAATTCGAGAAGTTTCCGGGTCTTTATTCGTGAATATTTTAAGCAGTTCACTACCAAATTCCATTCAGAATTTTCTTCCGAACTGATTGGAAATGGCATTCCCCGCTGCCCTTTTTGTTCTAAGCAACTTTCATTTATTTACCACGGTCACTATGAAAGTCAGTTCACGATCAATTTCGTGTCTGCATAGAACGTTGCGAGATTGTGTGGTTAATAGTGAATGTACTCGTCTTATGTTCAGCCAATCACACACGGCCCCTCGGGTCATATAAGTAAGTTGTGGGTACCAGCGATGACACTGGGGCAGTTTCAAATTGAGAGGAGAGGATACAGGGTTAGAACCATGTGAAACTACAAACCACAATTTCAAAAGACTAATAGAAATCGGCAAGTAAAAGGATAGGGTATTCGGGAATATTTTATTAACTGCGCAACGACTATCCATTTAATATAGCCAATAGCATTGTTCGGAAAATATGAAAGTATATATTTTACCTAAGAATACTTCAGGCTGTATATTTTGCTACACGAAACCTGTTGAGAGTCTGTAACTGAAGTGCTTTGGTGAAATCAAAACAAAACTACATTTCTAACTATCCCAAACTTAACTGGAACACATTTTTTTCTTCTGTAAGTTTCGTTTAACTCTTCTGCAAAATAATTTTTCTTTTTACCAATGTTGACAATAACACTAGTTAGTTATGATTCACTTACTAAAGGAAACCAAGAAAAGGCAAGTAGAAGACAACCTTGAACCAAGTGGAATTAAGATGGTTGATATTGCGCAATTTATTAAGGTGCCAAAGAACATTACATTCAAATTATTATGTAGAGTTAAAATGCTACATTGTACCCCACGCCGCTGAAAGAAATCAGCAAAGGGGTAACAACAGAACAGTTCTGTAATCTGGTTTCATGGTAGCAGCAACCAATCTTCTGTACCAACCAGTACAATGTTCTGTTAGTATATTACAGTTATTTTTGTTGAGGGAACAATATACATGTTGCTGAAGTTGTTCTGTAAGCGAAACTATCTCTTCTGTAGTAGGGACAGTGAGCTCTGCTCTAGGAGCTATAAACACAACTGCAGATACAATCACAGACAGGAACACAACATACAGATTTTTTGCTATTACTATCTACGTTAACACTATGTATATGGTACTAACAACCAATGTTATTGAAGTTCCTATATTAACAGTCTAGATGGAATATAGGCAGAGGCCTGCAAAATTTGCGTTGTTATTTCGGAACATACTAAACTTCAATATGTTATTCCTACTTGAGAACAATTCGTGATTTCATTGACTACTGGCAACTACACAGCGTCACTCTAGATTATCTGCTCTACCGTTCAGCCTCACTATTGGGTAAAGGCGTTTTTGGGATGTGCTACACAAATTGCCGTCCAATGACAGAACTCAAACGAGCATAAAATATCTTGGAATTGAGTCAGAAGCCACTTTATAACACGATTTTGGCAGTTCCCTAGTTATGGGTATAGACATTTGGTTCCTACAAGCATATTTTTCTCAGCGTAAGAGAATTTTGTGGGGACAATGTACTCATGTACCCCTTCTCCGGTTCCCGCCCTTGCATTCCGGCGCTGCTCCATACTCAGCCTCACCGGCTCTCAAGACCACGATGCTGCCACTCTCCCTTCACCTGTTCCCGCGCCCCTGGCTACAAGAGCAGTTAGTGGTCGTCGTTGTTGCAGTGATGGAGTACATGCCGCCGAGGCTGCGCACGGTGGGTCTCAACCTGTGCATCGGCGTGTTCTACTGCGCGGGCTCGGTGTTGGTGCCGTGGCTGGCCGTGCTGTGCGGAGACTGGCGTACCTTCCTGCTGGCCGTGTCCTCGCCGCTGGCCGTCGTGCCGGCCTACTGGCTGCTGCTGCCGGAGAGCGCTCGCTGGCTCATCAACAAGGGCCGCCTGCAGCAGGCTATCGCCGGCTTCCAGCGGGTCGCCCGCTTCAACGGCAGGCTCCTCACTTCCCGAGCCGTCGACGCCTTCACGGTACTCGCACCACCTCTTCCCGTCCAACTACCTTACGACCTATCATAAAAAAGTATAGGTTGTTCGCGGTAAACTGAGCACTTTTGAAAGCCCTGCTTAACGTCTACTTGTTTGAACACTGTGCATTCTTCCGCCATATGTAAAATTAACATTGTCGTGAGCCTCGTCGCTTTATTCGTACGCCACCCAAGAGATATTGTAAAATTATTAGAATAAAGTATTTTACCAATTTGCTAATTTTTACATTTGTAAGCGTTAGAAACCAGAAAGCAACATAAATCATTTCAGTATTCCCACATGTATACCTAAAACTTTTAATTCAATATTAAGGCATGGAACTACTTTCCCTCCACCGTTACCAACTTGACTGAGCGTATGTCACTCAGTGTGCCCGTAAAAATACTCGTACATGGAGGTAGGGACAGTGGCATTTTTCGAAGGTTGATTTCAAAAGTGTTCAAATAACCAAGAACGGCCAATACTGGGACTGCTGCTTGTAAAAATAAAGTACAACGATTAAATATAATTAACCCTTTCAGTCCCCATGTCTGCGACCGAGGACATGTTGCACATGAAGGATACTTATGACCGGTACATTGTACAGTCTCCAGTATTTTAAGTCTTCCTAGTGCGTGTTTTGATTTGTGTAAGTTTCTGCACCTCTCGTTTATGAACAACTGATGCTGAAAACACGGAGCATTGGTTGCAAGAAACACATTCCACGCCATTACAGAGCACACCTAAATATAACACGATTGCAACACCATAACTCGGAAATGAATTCGGGACCAAACAGGTTAGTCCCCTTCAAAGTAGTTTTCTTCTGAAGCCATACAGTTTGTCCAGAATCATTTCCATTGCCGAAAGTATACCTTTAACACATTTCCTGAGATAGTGGGCAGCTGTCTCTCAGCATTATGTTGGATTGCCTTGACCTATTGAAATATTCTTCTTTTCAAGAAGAACTTTATACCTGGGAAGAGGAAAATACCACAGGGTACGAGGTCTGGGAAATTGAGTGGCTGCACAACCTGGGGAATTTTGTGCTCACCCAAAAACGTATCTATAAGTTGCGCTGAATGGGTAGGTTCTTTTATCATGGTGGGGATGCCACTCACTAGATGTAGACTATGAAATTATGATATTTTACAACAAATGGCATGTCTCAAACACCGCAACACTTCACGGTAGTAGTCCTTGTTTATGATCTAGCCATATTGAATGCGAAGACCACACACTGCGCACATTCGTTTAAATCACTACTGTCAACATGCGAATGGAGCTGGGACGCTCTAGCTTAAAGGCGCGTACACCACGTGGTCCAAGGTCAACCTGCACCAAGTAGCTTCGCTCTGTGTATACTCAATCCGAGCGTGTGGCACCAGTTCCAATACTTTTTGATTACACCTCGTATGTGTTGATATAATTTCACTGTTACCATTTTTGGCACACAGTTTGCAAAACATTAAAATCGTCCGGCAGTGACTTTTACAAGCACAAATTTAACGATATTTCTAAGAAATTATTTCATATTTGTAAACTGACTTGCTGTTTTTTTTCATTACTATCGTTCACATGTGGAAGAGACTGCACGATATTACGACATATAAGTTTGTGTGGAATGTTTTGTTAACATTGAGGGGAAATACAATAATTCTATTTGTATTTACGTGAAAAAATTATTCTTAAGTGACATTGTTTCTAGTTTTATTTTCTTTTTTCAAACCTGCTCTGAAATACGCCCTTTGAACCATCAAAAAGTTTAGAAAATAAAAATAATAGTAATAAATGGCTTCCAAACTTAGGGTGATAACTATACTGGCAGTTTTTAAAACATGTCATTGCTTACAGGTAGTGTTCTGTGTAATATATGTGTGTATATTTGTTTATTAGTTATTTATTTATAGATAGAGGGGGAGAGAGAAACACTAACAAGCCTATAGGCAATTCAGCTTCCCCTCTGAGTAATTGGGGCCACTGTAGCTGAGCGGTTAGCTTGCTCACCTCCCACCAAGTAGAACCTGTTTCAATCACCGGCCGGGTAACTCCCGGATTTTCGCATGAGGAATTGTGTCAAACGATGTTGCTGGTCGGCGGGTTTTCCCAGGGATATCCCGTTTCCCCCGCTTTTTCATTCCGGCGCTGCTCCATTCTCACCTCAATCACTCACATCGTCTCTCAAGACCTCGCTGTGCACCATCATGCATGAGCCGTGCTGATAGTGTGTGTTGTAACGGAACCTACTGTAGCAGGATGGGTAAATCATTTTCCAGGAAGTCCTTGTAGGTATGCCTACTTAACCGTCCAGGTAACAAAAACGGGCTCACTAACACATTACCTACAACTTCATCTATATATGGGTAAATGTCCAAAATGTATAGAATAAAGGAACTTTTCCATTAAGTTTTATATGGAATCTTTTCAAAAACAGGAAGACTGAGGAAACTTTGGAATTTTTTTTTTCATTTTGTATTATAATCATACAGACTTACAGTAACACTTGTTTGGTGTGATTATGGCTTTAAATTATCATGAATGTATTTTACAATACGTTTACAATATTATCACACAAGCAGTGAGTTTGATGTAAATGCAATAGACTATTTTAAACTTGCATGACTTCTTATAAGTGGTTTCTTAAAAAACTGTACAAAATATGATTTTATGTTATCCAATTACGTACCTGTAATGTGCAGAAACAAGAAGACTGTCACATCTATTTCAGTTTTGAATGGTTTTCTTTTATTTGTTGAAAATATATTTAGTTTTTAGAACTCTCTAGAAAAAAATACAAAAACTTTACAGATATTTAATTACTGCGAATAGAGAAATTAATAATATGTACAAATGAAACTCTTAAAAATTAGTTCAACGCCTACTTTTAATTACTGCAGAAAAGTGATGGAAAAGAAAAGAAAATCTCAGATACTTAAGAAGATTCATCACAGCTGCTAAAATTGTAGGGAAGGCATCAACTGACCAAAAGTAATTTGGTTGACAGGTGCCAAATCTATTTTCATTTGACCGACGTGCAGTTGACAAACATGCAGTCGACAGTCAGGCAGCTATTCAACACTGAAGCTAATAGACAAGTCAGTTATTCAACAGGTTCCTTAATTTTGTGTGTAACCTACCTTGTGGGGTGAAACATTTCTCAGGAGCAGCAGAGGTTACAGGCATACCTGGAATTCTAATAGTCACTTTTTACAGCAGTGTTTGCCCACAGAGACCTTCCTCAACTGAAAGGTTCAATTTTGGTTCTTTCAAGAGCCATTTAAAGTCTATTACTTTCGATCCAGTCAAGTTAGACATTTTATTTTGTGAGAAGTAATTATACTTGCGCACACAACAGCCAGTCAGTCCTGAGCTAAGTCCTCACTATACACCTTTCAAATGTAGGCAGTACTCTCTGGTATACACTCTCTCACAAACTTCCTCCTTCATAGTGGGGACCTCCAAGTCCAATAATCAAAAAATACCTGTCAATTATAACGCCTCCCGTCAGTAAACCGCGCCCACCTCATCATCTCTACTACACGAATCCCGTCCGGAGAAAATAAATTTCCTCAATCGTACCCTGAAGTAACAGAGTGGCCTTCCTTCATCAAAAGGCGGCTTACATGCCCCTCATAATCTGATGATTTCTGTAGCGTGATTCTTATCTAAAGACACTCAACTTCGGACGACTAAGTCTCCACAATATCCTCGTAAAACGTTTGAAGTTCCACTCTTATACGTATTATTTCGGGCAGACATCTCTCTGATTCATCGCAGTTGCTGGTAGGCCTCATCTCCAATAGCTGGAACTCGTAACGTGGTCATTCAGCTAGGTCGATGGACGCCAGACAGACCATCGCTCTCTCGGACAGAGCGTCAGGATCTTAACTCAAGGCGAATTTTTCCTGGTTTTTCCAGCGGTATGTATACGCTCCTGACTCCCCTCCCCGAACATCGTGCCCTGAACCCAAGGAACAAAACGAAGATTGATAAGGCTAATCGAGGACTCTCTACAGCCATTATATCATTCCCAGCCAAACATAAACTCAATTTGGCGCAATACAATTCCCTTACGATCTTGCATGCGTCAACCCGCGAAGCACCACTGCTTCACAAATAGAAGCACAAATAGGCGATGCACCCTCGGTATTACTTCGTCCAGAAGTCACCTGACTGGAGCAGGATTCCTTATTGTCTCTCGCAAATATCCTGTCTCGCGGGCTGTAAAACGAAAATATAAACACACAGAAAAAAATTAACATCGAAATCATGCAAAACCTTAAATGGATACAGATGAAAAAAATTTTACGAATGTGACGAGGATCTGTCCCATCTGCTTCACAGCTGGATTAAATAAGTTCCATTATCTTCACTGGTGCAGGTGAGTCTGTAGCTTGTTTGGGAAGAAGATAATTTGATAATATGTCTATTTTCAAAGTATTAGTTCTAACCAGTTGCCTCGCAATAACTATACCTGATAAAAACATAGGAAACGAGTGCTGCAGAGCAACGCCCACTGTAGGAAGCAGTGATTTGCGTGATTTGCACGGATAACATTTTTATTGAAACAAATAAATCTGATCTTATTGAGGATTGTTAATTTTTTTTTTTGAGCACATTAAAATACTGAAATTAAGTGCTTGCCAGCCCTTCCAACATCGTTTTGAGAAGATAANAGCACATTAAAATACTGAAATTAAGTGCTTGCCAGCCCTTCCAACATCGTTTTGAGAAGATAAATTATTATTAAAAGTAGGGGTTATAAAGTACAAATAGCTACCATTTTTGAAAATGTTGAAGTATATATTTTTCCCGTTACCACATAATACTGATAAGTTATTGGATACACTTGCAGTAGGGAGAAATAAAATACTGTCATACGAATAATTAAGCATTCCTTGACATCGTTTTGCCGTTTCCCTCTTTCGCAGTAATAAATTTAACCCTACCAAATGTCTTAATCCAGTCGCTATTTACAGTTGATTACTGTGTAACATTGGAACGCTTAAAATAAATATCACCATAAATGAATCCCTCTATTTTGTATAGCGATGACATTAGGATTTCTTCGGCCTTGAACCAGTTGCTGTCCTCGCCATGAACAGTGCCACTTGAAATCGAAACAGCTATCCCAATACAGACCTGTACTTTCAGACACAGGCTGTAATTTTTAGTAAGGTGAATTATTAGCATAAGCAGAACAATATCCTGTCAAACTACGATTACATGGGCGATTTGCTGGTATTCTTCGATGTAATTTTGAACAAACGAGAGATCTGCACCATAGATAGCCAAAATGTTGTTGATACACGTGCTGTGAGTCGAACCTCGTTCATCGTATTTCCAAGGAAGTTGCCTTGAGCTATAGTCACTATTGTATTTTCATCGAAAATAGTATCAGCCGATGCATTCTTCCAATATCTCCCATTATGTTCACAGTTCATTTAACTTTCGCTGCTTTCTAAGAAGCTATCAAAAACCATCACTCAGTTTATACCATATTTCTTAATTACGTGGCCCATCTATGTATTGTATATATCAGAGTATTTAAAATTCTGGGGCCAGTTTACACTGTGTAACAAATAGACACCATATNTATGTATTGTATATATCAGAGTATTTAAAATTCTGGGGCCAGTTTACACTGTGTAACAAATAGACACCATATATTACGTACGCGTATTATGTAGATTTCTCGAATCTGTCATCATCAGTCTATAACACCTCATAGAGAGAGTATTTTGCTGTTTTGCGCATACCTCTGTCAAAAAGTGAGATTGGAAATGCAGAAATGCATATTATTGTAGCTCCTCGTGCAATTTAAACTTGCAGGTTATTTTTGGACGCAAATTATTCTACTTGAACGATATCTTCTCTAACTTTTCTCTCTTCGACTTCAAAATTGCACTTTGAAGCGCAGAAAAAGCACAAACTCCTACAGTAAAACATTTCAGCAGATCGTAAAACTCGTGGGGTTGCCTCAATTTCACTGCCATTTCAGATCATCTGCGATACACCTCATATTTATATTATCTGGTCAAAACAATTTTGTATGAAAGTTTACTGAAAGCAACTTCCTAGTACGTGATATTTTACTGTGTCTCTATGCCACCAATGCTTCCATTATTGTTTACATTTCTCTCTCTTCATTCTGTGCTCCATCTTTAGCACAAGGTTTGTGATACATAAAAAAGTTAATTTCCCAATCCGGGGTGGATACATTTACTTATGAGTCAGTAAAACCAAATTTATCCGTCTGTAGGACGTTTAAGCGGCACTGGAAGAAAAAAATATGAATCAAGGTAGAAAATATTTCATAGATGCAACTTTTTAGAAGTAGTTAGCGAAAAAAATCATTAAATGTCATAAACTAGCGGTCATTTTCGTACTTAAGTGACAGATATGGCTTTTATAGTTATGTAAACTTTTTATGCTAATTATACTGCCCTATCGAACCAACTTACCAAATTTCTTAACTTTATTTTCAAAATTTCTCAAAATTTCTAATTAAAATCACTATTATCGTCTGTATCATCAAAATTAGGAACAAAACCTTCAAAACATTTTTATAGGAAATTTAATTATATACAAATTAGTTTCTATGCATTTTTGTTAGAAGTAATTCCTGAGAAACCTGAGAAATATCATGATGTGAGGGTCATTTGAGTACCAAAATGGCGGACGCGTACACGATAGGCATGCCAACTTCTGATCAATTAACTAAGTCAACCTTAACTAAAAATGTGCTAAGTTTTAAAATGTTATAAATTATTTCACACAGACTGCAAAAAAGTATATTTGACTGAACTCTTTGTGTTGTGTATTGCGTTACATCTCTAGCATGCGTAACAGGACTACTGAGTGAAGTAGTCACTGCCTGCCTGTCTGTAAAATGTAAAAAATACATTTAGAGATAGGAAGGCAGAAGGGATGGGAAGGCAGGAGGAATGGGAAGCCAGGAGGGATGGGAAGGCAGGAGGGATGGGAAGCCAGGAGGGATGGGAAGGCAGGAGGGATGGGAAGCCAGGAGGGATGGGAATGGAATCAATATACAACCGCGCACGATGAGTGGTGACATGCAGGATTTCAGGAAAATTCACTTTTGTGGTAAACCAGAAAGCACTTTGTCTTACTCTGGAGAGCCACAAAAACTGGTATGGGCGTGCGTATGCAAATGACTGAGGTATGGAACCAATCAGAGTAACGCGATGAGGTCGGCAGCGCCTATATAAGACAACAAGCGTCTGGCAAAGTTGCTAGATCGGTTACTGCGCTACAATGGCAGGTTATCAAGATTTAAGTAGGTTTGAACGTGGTGTTATAGTCGGCGCACGAGAGATGGTACATAGCATCTCCGAGGTAGCGATACAATTTGGATTTTCACGTACGACCATTTCACTAGTGTACCGTGAATATCGGGAATCCGGTAAAACATCACATCTTTAACATCGCTGCGGCCGGAAAAAGATCGTGAAAGAACGGGACAAACGACGACTGACGAGAATCATTAAACGTGACAGACGTGCAACCCTTTCTCAAATTGGTGCAGATTTCAATGCTGAGGCATCAACTAGTGCCAGCGTGCGAACTATTTAATGGACCATCATTAATATGGGCTTTCGGAGCCGAAGGCCCATTCGTATACCATTATTGACTACACAACAGTAAGCTTTACGCCTCGCCTGGGTCCACCAACACCGCCATTGGACTGTTGATAACTGAAAACACATTGCCTGGCCTGACGAGTCTCGTTTCCAATTGTATCGGGCGGATGGACGTGTACGGGTATGGAGACATCCTCATGAATCCATGGACCCTACATGTCAACAGGGAACTATTCAAGCTGGTGGAGGCTCAGTCATGGTATGGGGCGTGTGCAGTTGGCGTGAAATGGGACCGCTGATGCGTCTAGATACGACTCCGACAGGTGACAGATACGTAAGCATCCTGTCCGATCACCTGCACCCATTCTGTCCATTGTGCATTCCGACGGACGTGGAAAATTCCAGCAGGTCAATGTGACACCCACACATGCCAAAGGTTGCTACCGAGTGGCTCCAGGAACATTTTTCTGACTTAAGATACTTCCATTGGCCACCTAAATCACCAGACATGAACATTATTGAGCATATCTGGGATGCCTTGCAACGTGCTGTTCAGAAGAGATCTCCACAGTTTCGCACTCCTATGGATTTGTGGACTGCCCTGCAGGATTCATGGTGTGAATTGCCTCCTGCATACCTTCAGACATTATTCGAGTCCATGACACGTCGTTGTGCGGCACTTCTGCGTGCTCGCGGGGGCCTTACACGATATTAGGCAGGTGTAGCAGTTTTTTTGGCTCTTCAGTCTATTTGTCATTTGGGCGGGGTGTATGAAACATAATAATGGGTGTGTTTTCTGAAATTATTATGTACCAGGTATTGAAAATGTGACATAAAAAAAAACAGTTTAGTCTCACACTTATTTTGCGATAGGTCAAAAAGGAATGAATAAGAAAATGTTGGCTTTCACAGCAAATAAGAAGCGGATGATGCAATTTCAAAGTGTAGTAAAATTATTCAACTTAATGGTACCCAAATGTTATTTGCTCTGCAGTCATTTCATGCAGTATTTCTTAAAGTTTCCCTTTTTTGGGGAAGTTTCCAAGTAGGGTAAACATTTCATATTTTTTTAAGTTTCAAAAATAAAATTCCAAGTGGAACTGTATCGGCATTCGTCTGGGATGAGGTTGGAAAATCACATTGCGAAGAAACATTTACAGTGCAGCCAATTTTGTGGTGCGGTGTATCTCGCTCGGCGGTAGTCATAAATTAAGGCGCCCGCCTACCTAATGAGTGAACAGCATTGCAGTGTGTCTGAAATACACGTTTTTCTCAGAAACTGNGAGAAGGTACGGTAGTTCTAACTGCGGCCACTGTCGCCCACCCGGCTGGCTTCACCGCGAGACCGGAACGACCAACTTGCTCTCAGGTAGGCGGGCGTCTTAAGTAATATCTTCCAGGAGGAGGCTTTGGAGTGTTGGAGTGTCCTCACAGGTAGTATAAAAAACGGGTGTTCTATATCAGATTTGTTAGAAAAATAAAGTTATTTGAAATGCGCGTGACTTCCAGCGCGCCTGTTCAAGCCGAGAAAATAAATCCAACGACATTATTTTATCTTGTTTACAATACTATACTGATACATAAGAATAAATAATGAAGTGGTTTACTTTGTTTGTGTCGATTTTCGTGATATTTAACTTTTACGGTAAACAAAGTATGTAATTGTTGATGTTGATATGGAATTATGAAATTCATGCCGAGGATAGTAATGGTCGTTCAAACTAGGGGAAGTTCTATTCCTTGATATTTTGAGTCAATTAGGTGTTGCAAATTTTTAGTATTTTAATTGGATTATTTGTTTTATAAATTTTTGGAACGCCTGTTTTATGTGCTACTCATACCTGGTGCAAAAAATAATAAATTTGCAACTCAGAAACGATAGAGAATTTCATAACATTACTTACGAAATTGAGTTGAAAACTTTACACTCTCAAAACTTTAAAAACTGCAATAAAATATGATTATACAGTTTTTTTTTTTAATTTTCGTGAACATGCTAGTGCATTCCATTTGTTCATCGCTTGTTTTTACACGTGATATTATTTGTCAGCACTTGGCAGCAAATTATGTTCGTATGCATAATAATGAAACAAATGATTTCAAGGTTGAACACAAGACCAGCCTACTTATATAAAAATTATTATTAATTAATTATTTAATAGATTTCTCAAATACATCTCAATGTTAATGTGCATTAGGAATGCTGGCATTAAATTTGAGAACCAAGATAGGAACTAGTTAATTCGCATTAAATTTTGTTATTGTAAACATACACAGAATAAAAGAAGTGACTGCAGTGTCATTACATCAGGATAAAAAATTTCCCCAGCCTGCCGCACAGCTGAAGAGCATCCGACTGCCTTCTGCTAAGACCATACGTTCGGGCATGGAATCAAATAAATTACAATGTTATACTGAGACAGATTTGCACACAATCGTTACAAAGTGTGCTCCAAATCACGAGTACTTCAACATAGAGGAAGCCTGTATCCAATCTTGTCTTACAAATGTTCATTGGGCACAAGCTGGGTAGCTGGACAGGTCACGAAAGTGTTGAAAGATGACATTGACATTCTTGGGAAACCAGAGCTGTGTGCTGAAGAGCGTTACGTTGCTGGAAACTGGCACCTGGACTCTCAGCCAGGAAAGGGGGTGAAGAATGTCCTCAACATACCTCTGTGCATTCAATGATCCTCGTAGCACTGCCAGTGGTCTACAACCATCATATGCTATGGCTCTCCAGATTATAGTACCAGTAGTGGGCACCAGATAGGTAATGCCACATTATGTGCAAATATGGTATACATGTGTCGAACATCGTGTGGGTTCGCTCACAGCTGTCGTCCCGACATGGTTGCTTGTGCGCAATGCACTATCTTCGAATGTGGCAAGCAATTGAGCTACTTAGCACAACAGTTTACCTACTGTGCATCTCATAATTTTTTCGGGCAGTTTCATTACCCATCTCATCGCACTCTTGTTTCTCATGTATTAGATGATGTTGTCATTTATGTCACTCTTGCACAAACGTCCATATACTGAACTGGGCTGGGGAGCACTCGTGGTTTTCCACTTCTCAGTATTCTTCTATTAGTAAGTTCAGTTATTTTGTCTGATATATCACCCACAAAGCATGTATGTGCACGCTTTGGTCCCATGCTATCGTTTCTGTATAGCAGTGTTGTCACATAACAAGTTTTCCGAATATACCCTGTGTTCCTAGAACTCAGCACTTGCTTGCATATGTTATCCAATCTGGCGAATGTACAGTCTATGCACCCAAGCTAGCGTGGCATTTGTTTGGCCATACCCGCTGAAAAGGAACTTGTAACTTCCTTTTTTGGCTCATTAATGGTCATGTGCAGTGATGGTGGTCAATCTTCATTGTCTGGGGTATTAGTGTGGCCAAGCACATGTTTTTATTTCAACCTTACATAAATCAGTTGTTTGCACCACTTGCATAGTTTCTTTTCCTACGTGGGACCGTGGTGGTGTAGTGGTTAGACTACTCGCCTTCCACCAAGGCGAAGCGGGTTGAGTTTCCGGTGGGGTCGTTCCCGAATTTTCGCATTTGGGAATCGTGCCGTACGATGCCACTGGTCGGCGGGTTTTATCGGATATCTCCCATTTCCCCAGCGTTTTCATTCCGGCGCTGCTCCATACTCTCCTCGCTTCACCCTCGTCGGCTCTCAAGACCTCGATGTTAAGAGCTCCCAAAATCTCTTTACTCGCTCACTCACCCGTTTCCTTCGTAAAACCTTTTTACTTTCACATGCCAATTTTCTCTGCAGGTTTTCACTGTGCAAACGGCTCAAAATTGTCACTACCGAGACTGGCGAGCATTTCCATGTGGTCAGCGCTGTAAATTTGATAACGTCTAGTTGAACAACAACGAGACACTGGGGCCTGGTAATAGACTGGTTGTTTACCAGGGTGAATTAATTTTTGGGTTTATTGTGACTGGAGGTGGGAGAGCTCTGACCAAGCTGGCCTGATAATCCCTGAGAAAACTTCACTAAAATTTTAAACAGATTTTAAATTATGTTGCTCAGACTCAACACATGAGCCTGTGAGAAACTATTAGCACTGGGCAGCCAGGTTTGCTTGATGCATGACCATCAGCGGAATGAAATCATCACATGATAATAGAATGGTGAAGAACTTGCGAAAAGTACAGAGTATTCGGCAATTAATATGATGACATGCACATGATTCCGGTATAGATATTCTTGCCTTGCCTTCTTCATCCGCGATCATGTATCTCTCAACGAAACACGCATTGCCATAATAAATTCACCTTTCGCAAGGGATCATTGTGTGAGAATCTGTGCTGATAATAGTGTGTCAGTCTCTTGCTTTATGCTTTAGAAAAAGTAAAGATAAATTATTTCTTAATAAATGTCTGCCCATGTAGTAGTACAAGCAGAATACCTGTTACTAATTGTAAATTAAATTAATATATTCTGCATAAATTAGTTAAAATAATGTAACATCTTTATTAGTTCAGGTTTCCATTAATTGCAGAATACCTGGTCTCATAAGGGAACGAAGGAAAATAATCAAAATCTCCTCGGCCTCTTTGCAACACCTCGTCTGAGAAGGAAAATATGCATTCTCATATTTAAATCGTAAGTAAATACAGCAGACATGTGTGGCATGAAATACTGCATTATAACTGAATCAACAGAAAGGTCAATAATTATTATAGCCATGACAATCTCCCCTTACTTTTCTCCATCTTCCATTTATTTTAGTTTGTAAAATGCTTAAAAATTTTAGTAGTTTTCGTAGTCCTTCGCTAGTTAATTATAATGTACAATTACTTTGAAACAATTGTGTATTTATAAGTACAATTTTGTAACTATGCATCAAATTAAGAGCTTTTATCGCAAATTTGGCTACTGTGCACCTGAATATTTTATTGAAATTACAATTAAAATATCTATTTTTAAGCTAAAGCAGCAAACTTGTTTTTGGTACTGTGTATATCATTTGTTATATTAGTTATGATTCTTATGTAAACAACTCATAATTCCATTTAACAAAAAATTGTACATTGTAAATGTTTTTTAACTTTGTAGCGAGATTGAATATGCATATTTTTCTACAAGGAACTCGTCAGTTTGCATGCTGTGTGTGGCCAGTCAGTCAGCACACACTTCCTCGGGGCTAGAGAGAGAATGATATTGTTTTTTAGGGCACCCAGCCGATCTGGGTGCTATTTATGCAATATCTATCCCCCCCTCCC
>NQII01009557.1:1133-22300 GCA_002778355.1 Clitarchus hookeri | reverse complement strand
TCCCGACACACAACAAACAATCTTCTATGCAGTTGAAAGTCACAGCGTGAAAGGAATCTGGCCAATATAATTTCACCATTCTTCATTTTGTGCTTCCTTGGCAGAGATGAATTTCACTCTTGAAGGTCTTAAGCTGTTGGTCATGAGTCTTTCTTTGCTGACTATTAGAACTGCTTAAATGGGGAATCAGTGCAGACTGACACCAAACGAGGTTACAAATTTGAAGTTGGGATGAAGTTACTCGGACATGCTCATGTATGAGTGGATGTAGTAGAGTTTACGTGCTTGCTGTCTATGTGGAGTTTGCCATAAGTACTCGTTCATCTCTACATGACACTGTTATCGGGGCCAGCAGACAGAACACAGTATCACTGAGTACTAGGACAACAACTGGCAAGACATTTGTGATAAGTGCCTGGTAAAATTCCTTTGCCACATGTCTGGAAGAGAGAGACCAATAAGTACAGAATGAGCATTACTTGGGACATGAGTGGTACTATGTCAGTGGCAATCGACCAATGTACACGGTGAAGGCTGGGTAAATAGGAAATCAACCCCTACGCTGAGAGAAAGTTGAATTACACCATCTTACACATGCAGTTGATGCTTCTTCTTGCCCTCTTCTTCTTGGGCTTGTATGTCCTTCACTAGATATCCATGTGGCCAATATAACAGCATATTCTAAGGTAATTTCACCATAAGTAGTTTCGGGTAGTCCACCAGAAGAAGCACTGTGCAGTCAGGGAATCTCATATGCCCATTGGCGAGGTCCTGCAAAGATCTGCTTAAGTACTGTCAAATACTGCTGGAAAGATTCCAAGGAATTGGTTTGTCAACAAAGGGTGTAGTCGCGGTATGACCATTCCAGCTGATCCAAGTGGGGTAGGGGGTCACCATATAATCTACAGATCAGTCTGGTTATAAGAATGCGCAGTATCACAACATTCCCACCAATCAAAGCCAGTGGGAACTGACCACTGGTGACAAAAAATTAAAAGTAGGCCACTGGCAGGAATAGCACCCCTTCCTCCCACGCCCCCCTCCTTCGGATAAGCACCTTCTTGTAAGAACCTAGTGACAGTGGTGAAAAAGTAATAAACTCTACCTGAAAATACGTTAAAGACAAGGAATGTTATCAAAGAATTTGTCAGTGCTCACAGTAATTGCATTTACATAATTATGACATCAATTAAAACAATTACAACATAATACTTAATTTGCATTTCCTTAAAGTTCATATAAGTAACTGCATTAGTAACTGCATGTGAACTGCCATCTACCATAAGCATCTCGCAGTATTCTGTGTTAAGCTCATGAGTCATGGTAATATTATCTAGTAAATGTAAACCACAACTTCATATTCAGACAACACGATTTGTGGATACTGATGTATCACTGCAACACAGTACAAGCCAGATCTCGAGGGCATCACCTATATGTTCTAACAAATTGATAACTTAGAAGGTGATCATTGTATGTAGACTTATGATAAATATCTTAACTTAAATGTTTAGGAAGCGCACTCACTGAGTTTTAGTGGGCTGCACCCTTATATACAGGATGCTGGCTAGAACAGCTGAGCAGAGTATGGAACTGCAAGAAACTACCAACAATCTGTGTCAAACGCAGCAAACGGTATCAGGAAGGGGTAATGGAGAGGGAATGGCTCACATGATAATAACAATTTTGCTTTGTATTTTGAAGGATTTTTCCTGTACTGTAACATGAAATACACCGCCCGACAGAGAGAATGCCACATNATTTTGCTTTGTATTTTGAAGGATTTTTCCTGTACTGTAACATGAAATACACCGCCCGACAGAGAGAATGCCACATCATGTTGGAATGCTCAAAACAGACCAAATTGCAAGGATAAATAGCAAACAGGTGCAGAAGAAATTATTCTATTTTCCCATACACACAAGGCTCTAGTTGCCTAAAATACTGGGTGATCAGTAATTTGTACATACTCCATGTTGAGTAATACTTTGCTGAACCCAACGTGGCATCGATTCGATGAGTGTCCAAATAATGTCATGTGGTATCGCGTGCTACGTTTTATTGATCAGAGTTCACAGTTCATCTCCATTTCATGGGGGTTGGGGGTGTGTTATTCAACCGACATCCAGTACTCGTGTCCCACATATTATCAATTGGCGAAATATCGTGCCGGTCGAGGAAGCCTTGCAAGCCATTGAGGCTGATCTGGGCTGTAGGTGGTCGGGNTCAATTGGCGAAATATCGTGCCGGTCGAGGAAGCCTTGCAAGCCATTGAGGCTGATCTGGGCTGTAGGTGGTCGGGAATTATCCTGTCGCAAAAGGCGCATTTGGGACGCTCTGCAGATATAGTATCACCACGGGCCGGAGCACATCATCAATAAAGTGGCGTGACGTAAATGTGCCCGTAATGGTTACTAGAGTTGAGCGGCTGTTGGCACTAATAGAACTGAAACCATGACCTCATTTTGATGTGCTGTGTAGCAGAAGAATCATCTTATCTATTATGTGTTTGGCTGTTCCATGTTATATATCACCAGCTTCTTATTCTTCTGTTAACACAAAAGTACCTTATTTTTGTTTAAATTGAAGTTTGACTTATATTTTATCTACACATTATAATATTTAATTTACAATTAATATTAATAAAATAGAGAGATGATAGGCGTGTTGAAAGTGTCTAGTAAAAAACAGTTCTTATGCAAAATAATATTAGAGAGAGAGTGCGCACGAATACTGTGCGTTGCTCCTTTGGTGTAATCTTCTAGACTCACTTAGGCATTAATTGTATGAGGCGGAGGAATATCATGGAATTAGAACATTATCAGGGCTTCAGAAAAGTTGTAAGTAACCGTGACTTAACTCTAACGGAATTGTAACACGTTGCTAGTCAGTGACGGCATTCTGCTGGCATGCGTGGTTGTTTCACCTCAGTGTTGTGTGTCAGGGTGGTGCTGACGGTGTGCTACGACGCCATCTCGCGGAACGTGTCGGGACTAGGCCACAGCCCCTTCCTGGTGTTCAGCATCAGCTCAGTGACCATCCTGCCGTCGTGCATACTCATCCTGCTGCTGCAGGACCGCATAGGGAGGAAGGCTCTGGCTAGCTCCTCGCTGCTGGCCACCGGCATCTTCACCGCCGCCGCGGGAGTGCTGCTCGCCTGCCCGCAGTTCCGCGCCAACGGTTGGTACTCCTGCCTCGCTGCCACCCATACACTGAAGATGAGGTAGAACGCTTGTTCGTCTTCTGTGCATGTGCCCGACATTGACGTACCTCAAAGGAACACATCTGTCTAACTCACGTGGTCAACAGTGTTGAAAGTGTTTTTTTACATCTTAATTCTAAAGTGAGAAGGACTATTATATAAACAAAATACTTTTACCATTTTGAATTTAATTAAAATGCATTACAAATTGGTTAGAGGAAGTACACATATATTTTAAAGCATTTGTTTACAAATCCGTTTCCTACTCTAAATTCCAAAGCATGCTGTTTTCGCTAGACCTGTTGGCAGAAAAGCAGTTCAATGTTGGGACACGAGGGATGGTTGTGCGCAGCCAGCGAGATCGGTCGACCTCATCTTTAGTCTGTGGCTTAGCGTCCTCTTTCTACCCTGCCACAGTTGTGCGGATTCGTCTGTCCGCGCTGTCCGACCGTGCTGCCCGATAGTAGTGTCAGCCTAGCCGAGAGTGCCACAACTGAATTTTTGGCTGATGCGTCTCAAGCTAGTAATTATCTTGTATGACTAACGTGACCATACGTCCCGCTTTGAGCGGGACAGTCCCGCTTTGAAGCTATGTGTCCCGCTGTCCCCACAATTCGTAAAAATTCGTAAAAATGTCCCGCTTTGACAAAACAAAAGCAGCACAAGCAATTAGTCTTGTCGCCCGCGCCGCGCCGTGTTGCAGGTCCGTACTGCGCATGCGCGGGGAATGGAGCGGATGGCGTGATGTGCGGGGCGACGGGACGGGTGGGGGTAGGTGGCGAATCAGTGAATGTTTCTACTGTCAGTAAGTAACTGATTTGATTGATTTAATAGTTGCTTTATTAATCAAATTGACAGGTTTACAAACAATAACAGGAACGGTTGTACAGGTTTCATGCATACCAGCTCAAAGATGTGAGCTCTTCTACAGTATGGGCAGCATTTTTCAAAAAAAATAACTGGATAAATTATATGTAATACAATGGTAATGCGAAAAGGGGAGAAATTCACCAAAACCCCATAGTGACGAGTAAAATTAATTAAAAATAAAAATAAAAAACCTTATAATAACCTAATAATAGTAAGTAACTGATTAGTATTTGACTTATCATTATGCAATCGCCGCGAGACATATCTTTGCCTTTTATGTGATTATAGCAGTTTTAAAATGCCTAAACGCAAGTGCACTTTTAATATTAATTTGCAAGCCAAGTATATGTTTATAAAACAAAAAAGTGTTCCCACAGACGTCACATGTGAAAAGTGTTGTACAGATTTTAGTGTTGCACATGGTGGTGCTAGTGATATTGAGAAACATTTACGTTCAGAAAAACACAGATTATCCGTTTATGCTGCCACTTCAAGCTCATCGATGCTTAATTTCTTTAAGAAAACCGATTCACCGTCTTCCAAAGATCTTGAAGTTGCCGCGGCAGAAGGTGCTTGGGCTTTTCACACTGTGCAAGAAAATCATAGCTTTCGCTCGAATGATTGTGCTTTTAACCTAATACAGACATGTTTCGAACAAAAATTTAGGTGCGCTCGTACGAAATCTGAGGCTATTGTTGTGAATGTGTTTGCACCTATGGCAACACGGGAGTTAAAGGAGAACCTGCGTGAAGCTAATTGTCTAACTTTATTAACAGATGCTTCAAATCATGGCTCTACGAAATTATTTCCGATCTTAGTCCGCTATTTTTTACCACACGAAGGAGTACAAGTCAAGATTTTAGAATTTGAAGAGCAACCAGGAGAAACATCGGATATTATTGTAGATTATTTGACGCAAGTAATAACAAAAAATGAACTAAAACCAAAAATTGTGGCATTTTGTAGAGACAACACAAACTGTAATTTTGGAGGACAAAATAGAAAAGGAGTAAATAATATGTACGCCAAATTAAACCAGTCTCTTGGAAGGAAACTCATAGGAATTGGATGTGGACCTCACATAATCCACAATGCGATTAAAACAGCTGCAGTTTGTCTTCCTGTTGATTTTGAATGTATCATTGTAAAAATTTATTCATTTTTTTACTTTTATAGCGTTCGCGTTGAAGCTCTTAAAGAATTCTGTAATGCATCTGACACAGAATATCAGAATCTTCTAGGCTATAGTAAAACTAGATGGCTTGCGTTAATGCCCGCGCTGGAGAGAATTTTAAAAATGTTTCAGCCTCTAAAAAACTATTTTCTGAGCATCGATAAATGCCCAAATATATTAAAAGCACTTTTTCAGAATGAAAGCTCTGAATTGTGGTTATTTTTTATGCATGCACACGGCAGCTACTTTTCATCAAGCTGTGTTAAAGATCGAGGGACAAACCGTGTATGCAATGGAGACCGCGAAGGAAATTAATCGGCTCAAAGACAATTTGACACTGAAACAAAATTCATTATTTCTTCCCCACGCTGCCCGTAGTATATTATTGATATTACAAGAAACTGGTGTTGTCAGTGAGGAAGATGTGAAAACAACGGCAGCAGAATTTTACAAGACAAGTAAAGAATACTTGGAGCAGTGGTGTCAGTTCAACACAGAATTAGAAGTGTTTGAATGGGCGGACCTGACCACGGTCCCCACGTGGGAGCAGATTCAAAGTGTGATGGATTTGCTTATAGAGAAGGGATTTCTCAGTAGCAGTCAAGATACAGGAGTGTTTGACGAGTTTTCGTTGATTTCCAATTATATTACAGCTGAGAAAGTAGCAGAATGGAACGCTGAGAATATTGCTGCTGAAGATCGTTGGGTTGAAATATTCGAACACTTTCAAACAAATAATCTCAATTATGCGAATTTTCATATAATAGTCGAGTACATTTTATGTCTGCCTGGCAGTAACGCTCCAGTCAAAAGAGTGATTTCCCATATGAATAAAATATGGACGAGTGAAGAAACACAATTAGGAGTCCCAGTGTTAAAAGCCATTCTGATAATAAAGGTTAACATAAACGAGTCATGCCAACAGTTCCATTCCTACTTAAAAACTAAACTTGATATATTAAATCAAATTTGCTCATCCAAAAAATATAAGAAGCCAACCCACCAGACTGCACAATATTAGTTCTTATTTTAATTTTTGAACAATAAACATGAACTATATTATAAACATGTGTTTTATTTTTAAAGCAATACATATATTTTTGTTATGGGCGTCCCGCTCTGAGGAAAAAAATAAATGGTCACNAGCAATACATATATTTTTGTTATGGGCGTCCCGCTCTGAGGAAAAAAATAAATGGTCACGTTATGTATGACGCACATGGCCATCATCGATGTATAGAATTCTTTCATCCATTCGTTACTAATTTTTATCATGTTTTCCCCGCTGTGTATCTTTTTCGCACAATATGCTCATCAATTAATTCTAGCATTTAATTGTTAGATTATTGTATTTCATAGCTCTTAAAATCATGTTTGCCCGGCCTTCAGAAAAGTTAGAAGCAACCAAGCATGAATGGACTATATAAACAAAGTAGCTCATTGGCCTGTGTTGATAAAGTGACTCCAGATTCAGATGGCGCAGTCTGATTTGTCCTATATCCAAAGATAAAAGTTGGCCAGAGCCGCTCAGACAGCTCTGCATCGGGCGTATGCACTGTCAGCAACTGACGTCACAGATTACGTGGACCAATCAAATTATGTATCGGCATCTGTTTGATCAGCTCAGGCAGCTCGCAAATACACATCTGCCCAATTGTGTCAGGCTTTTAACCACATGGCCACTAAAACACATGCAATGGGGGTGTAGTGCGCATGCGAGTTGCACAGTAGTCACTCTTAGTGTTTCGACAATGGAATGCTTTTCTGCCAATAGTAATATCAAAACCACTGTGAATATTATTTGTGGTTAGAATACTGTTTATGTAAGTAAGTGCTTTTATATCTTTGTATATTTCCTCTGATCCTTGCAAGTAGTACGATTTGGGCGAGTTGGTGGCAAGGGGACAGGGAACTGGAGCCGGAGCCGGCTGCCGCCATCTTTGAATTTACCCTTTTCCCTCAAAATGTTCCTTTTNAGGGGACAGGGAACTGGAGCCGGAGCCGGCTGCCGCCATCTTTGAATTTACCCTTTTCCCTCAAAATGTTCCTTTTCCCCATAAAATAACCCTTTTCCCTTTAAAATTACCCTTTCCCCCCAAGATGTCCCTTTTTCCCTTAAACTTTCCTGTTTTTCCCTCGAAAAAGCACCGATCACCCCAGTTGCAAAAACGATTGCCCGAAAGGCACTTTTCGATCCATCGCAAGGATTTATGGGGATCTTTCTCGAGGGCAGAGCTATGGCTGACATATTGGCTTTATAAGCATAGGGTATGCCAAATCGCTACACAGGATCCAGGATCTAGAGTAAGACATAACCATCAGCCATCTTGGTTCTGTCAGTCATCTTGTCCACCATGTTGGATGTCGCTGACCATGACATTTGACCTTGACCCTAGTGACATTTAACCTNCTGTCAGTCATCTTGTCCACCATGTTGGATGTCGCTGACCATGACATTTGACCTTGACCCTAGTGACATTTAACCTTGAACCCAAAAAATTGCAAAATTTTCCAAAAATGTCGAAATAATATAAAAATTTAAAAATATTTATTAAAACATTTACTTAAAACATTTATGAAAATATTTATAAATAAATTTTTTAAAAACATGAAAAAAAAAATTTTATTTTTGGACTCGAAAGGGATGGGGGACCAGAGCCGACCAGCCACCACGTTTTGAGATCACCCGACCACCATATTGGATTTAAGTGGCCTTAATCTTTACCCTTGGCATTGACCTTGACCCTGTGTCCATGGCCTTGTGCCGAAAAACTCGCAAAATTCTCCAAAAAATCTCACAAATGTTAAAAAATTTCAAAACTTCATAAAAAATTATTTTCAATATTATTATAAAATATTATTTAAAATTGTAATTTAAAAAATAACTTTTCCAGAGGTTCTCCTAGCATCACGACCAGCAGACGACTGACCCCCTTTAGTCACATTGTCTTAACATTCCTCTCCCCTACCAATGTTTTTCATTGGTTAATCAGTCAGCATGTCTCCACTCCTTGAGTCATTCTCATTCTGCCGTATGCAACCATTTTGTTTTTTCATTTGTCATTTGTTTTCATTTTCAACACCTAGGTGATGCTAAAGTATTAATTAACAGTTTAATTTAATTTTTTTTTTTTTTTTCGTTTCACATATGTTTATATTGCTGTACTTTGTCTCTCGCCTATGCTCGACACACCATCTTGGATTTTATATGTTTACTTTCTCATCACCTAGGTAATGGTAGTGTATTAATTATAGATTTCGCCATCAGAGGAGCTATCTTTCTCTCTCACCTATGTTCAACATTCCATGTTGTTTTTTTTTTTCGTTTGTCATTTGTTTGTTTACACTGCTGAAGTTTGTCTCTCACCTTCGTTCTCCTGACATCTTGTTTTTTCGTTTGTCATTCGTTTGCATATCTATAGGTGGTCATCTCGGATCCAGTTTTAAAGCATATGTGGTGCTAGTGTATTAGTTATCGGTTTAGTCCCCAGGCAACACCCATAATCGATTATGTTTTTAATATATAGGTAGCACTAGAGTATTAATGTACGATTTCGTTACCAGGTGATATATCGATTAAGCCACCCCTTGGCAGTAATTTTTGTTTACATTTTTAAAGTATGGGCAGTGCTGTCTGTGCCTGACATATTGGATTCTAATCCCATCACCCAAGTGGTGCTAATTTCTCGATTTAGCCACCAGGTGAGCATGAAGAAATGTTTCGTCATGACGAAACATTTTTTCATGCTCTGTCATACCATGTTCACCATCTTTGATTTCGTTTTTTTTTACATTGTATCCATGCTCTGACATTCCACTTCGATTTAGTACCCTGCAGATTACTCGGTCCCCTTGAACCGCCATCTTGGGTTACATCACATCTGCAATCTTTGAATATGCCATATGGTCTTGAACCTTAACCATCGATATCCATTTAGTTCCTCATTTGCCATCAACTGCACTGAAGTAGGTCTGGCCAGGCCCGACTCGGCTTTCACCCTCCCCTCCCTCCAAGTCTCGGGGTCAAAATGCTACCTTTTCGACAGTATGTTGTCATGTCTGTTGCATCAAAACTGCTTAAATATATTATAATGACAATCCGTTTTTGGTTTCTGTATCATTAATTTCAACATTATGACTTTGATATTTAAGTAATAACTTTTAAATCATTATATTTTGACACATAATTTCATTTATTTTTTTATCGTGCTCACCTGCAGTAGCACTACGCAGTAACATATATTAAAACCAAGGCTATCATATTCTCTATAGCAGGGAAGCAGGCATGCAAGGGCAAGGTATAACAACACCAGCAAGAAATAAAACATTTTTTCATTGAAATCATTTATATATTTATATACTTTAGACTACAAACATAAAAACAGAATTCTCACATTCCCAATGCCATTCATGTCGTGTATGTACAGCAGCATGCTCACTTTTCACATAGTGAAAATAATCTGCTTATACACAGCTCAAGACAGTCTATGCTGGCTAGTGTCCAACCAGAACCTTTGGCCATATATTATTCTTCTTCAGGACTAAGTTTTTCTTTCAAGACTTCTACAGTCCCTGAAATGTTATCAATATTGTACAATGTTACATTCGCAGTCTTGAATACTCGCCGACTAATGGTTTCTTCCAAAGCGTGTGGTTTTTCGTAGGTACACTCCTGCCAAACATTATATTTTATGGGACCTTCTTCGACTTCTTCTGTTAATTGATTGATTATCCTTTGCTTAATGTTTTCAAGGTATGTACATATGTTTATTGTACCCACAAAGTTATTCTCGATCACATAATCTGTTAAAGTTCCCTTGAATGCTGATTGTTTAAGGTATAATCCATTCGATGTGGTTTCGGGAGCAGCTAGTACACGCCGTTTCTTAGCTCAGGATCTCTACCTTTACAGTGCTTGATATGTTTCTTCAGCTTATCACCTCGTTTGAACAGACGTTTGTACTTGACACATCGTTGCATAGCACAGGAAGATCCCTTCATACAAGTAGTTCTTTCATGCTTTCTTACACCTTGGTTGTAGGCATATATCTTGTCATAGCAACAGCAACGAAGCCTTGATGAAGTCATCAATGATGGCACTGGTGTTGGTGACCCATTTGAAGAAGTAGATAGTGCTGTCTGCATCATGCCTGAAGAAGTCGATGGCGACACTGTTGTAGGTGACCCATCGCGAAGAAGTCTATGGTGCTGTCGGCATCATTCCCCAAGAAGTTGATGGCAGCACTGCTGTGAGTGACCCATCAGAAGAAGTCGATGGGACTGTCAGCATAATGCCTGAAGAAGTCGATGGCAGTACATCTGTAGGAAATGTTACTGGACCCACAATCTTTGTATCCATAGTATTTTCAAATTGATATCACAAGCTGAGATGATGTATCTTTCACATCAGCTGCTGTCAAACTTAGCCTCTCAGCTGACTTCCTCCTCACCCAATTGCTTATAATATAGCCATTTGTAAGCTCTATGAAATAATGTTGACAATGAACCTAACATATTACTCCAATAAGACATTTTGCGGACATCGACCAGCCCATTACCGAGTTTCCGCATGATTGCAGCAGGTATTGCGACATAACAGGAGTCAGTCAGTAGGAGTCAGTCGGTAGGAGTAAATATGTCCATAAATCCTTCGCAATCCGCCCCAATAAGCATCGGTCGCACCGCAATCAGCACTGCATGCACCACAATCAGCACTGCAAGCACCGAAATCAGCACTGCATGCACTGCAATCAGCACCAACTGCACTGCATGAACCACAATCACCCATCTTGCTCTGGAAATGACACCTTGATTTTTGACCCCTTGACCATAATGACCTTTGACCCCATGTTCCTTGGTCCTTGACCCTATGACCCTTGACACCATGGGCTATGTCTGGAGTCAATCTCTAACTCATGTGGAAGGAGTCAGTTGGCAGGAGTCAGTCACTGGCAAGATGGCTGACAGAACCAAGATGACTGATGGTCAGGTCTGGCTCTGGACCCTGGACCCTGTGTGTCGATTTGGCACATGCTTTGCCTATGAAACCAATATGAATGCCACTGCTCTGNGGACCCTGGACCCTGTGTGTCGATTTGGCACATGCTTTGCCTATGAAACCAATATGAATGCCACTGCTCTGCTCTATAAAAACGATCCCTCCAAATCCTTGCGATGGATCAAAAAGTGCCTTTCGGGGGATCTTTTTTGCAACTGTGGAGATCGGTGCTTTTTTTTTAGGGAAAATGGTAAATTTTAAGGGTGAGAAGGGGAAGATTTAAGAGGGAAAAGCAACATTTTAAGAGAAAGAGGGAAATTTATGGAGCGAAATGGTCGATTTTAAGGGAAAATGGGATATTTTGAGGGGAAAAGGGAAATTCCAAGATGGCAGCGGTCGGGTCCTGTTCCGGTCCTCCGTCTCCTTGCCCCCAACTCGGCCAAATTCTACTACTTACGCAACTAGAACAAATTCAAAATAGTGAAAGAATTTTATTCATATAAAAGGATTGATGTGTTGTAAATTAAAATGTAAACAAACATGTTCATCACTGGTTACATGACTCTGATAGTTGTACTTGCGATGGGAGAGTCAATGTTGTGGACATGCGCAGAAGATTAAAATCGTTCTAAAGGTTGTTCGTGGTAAACTAAGAACTTTGGAAGCCCTTCTTATGATATACTTTTATGCATATTGTGTATTCTTACACCATGTGTAAATTTAACATTGCGATGGACCTGATCACTTTATTCATGCATCGTTCAAGTGAAACTATGGAATTATTAGAAAATTAAAAATTTTACAAATTTGCTTATTCTTAGACTCATAAGCACAATGAATTCCAAGAAATGAATGAAATCACTTAATTTTTAACATATGCTTTCCTAACACTATTCATTTAACGTTAAGATATCGAACTACTTTCTCTCTGTCGTTACCAACTTTACTTGGTTCAAGCCAGTCAGTGTGCCCGTTAAAATATCTGCAGGTAGGGACAGTAAAATTTTTTAAAGGTTGATTTCGAAAGTGCTCAATTTACCGTGAACAGCCTATATTTCAGTTTTAGTATGTACATTGCACTGCAAAGTCTAAATAAAACACTAAGACAAGGTTCCAATTTTCAAAATTCGCTGACAACATTACTGTACATAATACATTCAAAGTTCATATCAAAACATGTTCAGATACGAGCAAAAAAAAGTGTCCAAAAGTTGCTTTAAAAATGTTTTATTAACCATGAACCACCTATAACTGTGTGCCGTTGTTCTTTCTAATCATTCCAACGCTATTTAGTTCTGCTCATAAATAAATTTACTACTGTCAAGCTTTGTACACCAGTTTAGTTGAAAATGTAATTTAAACTCTTATTTCCACTTATAGAAAACTGCGCATAATCTGAAACAGACCGAGTAAACAAATTTTTGCTACTTCAAAATTGAATTAACAATACTGTAACAAAAATTGTAAACAGAAAAGATCTATGAAATTATTTCTTACGTGAAATTTAATAAAAAAAAAAAGCTTGAAAATTACTTACTTATTGCGTAATACATCAACTTTCGTACATTTTTAAATGGCAATTCTATTTCCTTGCAAAGTGGATAAAATCTCGAATATTTAGACAACCTTCACATAATGTAATGAAAGTTGCACGTTGTATGACTGGTAAACTACCTTAACTGAGCTTTGTAGTGTGGTACACTATACATAGCAAAGTTCAAACTGCATTTTCCTCATAATTATTTACAAATACACATAGTTTAAGTTTTCAACATTGATGTTAACAGTTCATGATTTCCAATAATTTGCTAAAATTACAAATAAACGTTGAGAATAAATTTTTCAGGAGTATTTTGGAGATTTTGGGTGGAGGGGTTGAAATCTTTTCTAACATGTATTAGGCTAGAAGATATTTCTTGCACTTTCTTTTTCAATTGCACTTACCACCCAGCAATTTATTATTTCACATCTGGCTGATGACAATGGCAGTCCTTCAGAAAGTTAGCTATACAGATAACCAAATAATAATTATGTTCCACGACTGGTAAGACGAACGTTTCTTTGAGTACGAGAGAGGTCACAAAAAATGCTTGTATATCGTTGCCACAAGAAATTGCACGTCCTGTTTTGGAGTTCGGCAGAAAAGCACAGTTTATTGGTTCGCCGTCACTGTAAGGGCTATTTGCACGCAAAGAATAAGTGTTTTTTTTTTTAACCCTGGTTAAAGAAACAGAAATATGATAAGGAATTTAATCGACAACTGTGGTTTCAAAAATGCCGCAAACAGTCAAATAACTGAATTTTTTTTTAAGGAGCTGACACTGATTAAGTACACACGAGTACCTTTTCTCCAGGAACCAGAGCTACACAAAGTTTTGTAGCAATCTCACCCTTCACGAAGGACTACACTTACCAAGTGACTTAAGTATCACTTAACTACAAACAAACTATTATAGTTAAAAAATAATGTACTTTCATTTTAATTAATGTACCGGAGTACTCGATGTAATATTTTAATAGCTTCATATCATCACGAACAGCACAGTGTTAGAATTATTTCTGATATTGTATCGATAAACAATTAAAATAAGACAATAACCAAAAGACGATGCTGCGCACTTGTTCACCGCGACTCACTGATATTAAAGATGTTCAATAGTCAAAATACTTGTTTCTAGATTTTTAGCATATTCAATTGTTTTGCGATATATGATAATAATTTGATTCAAGTACCAAAATATCTGAAAAATAACATTATTCCTTTTGGTTTTTAGCCTGAATATGAAAATTTTGACAAACAATTGTATTCGTACAAGTTTTCAAAAGTTATTTTAACGTATAGTTTGGTACCAATCAAAGTGTTTCTTTAAGTCACAAAAGTGGCGTGTTGGATTTTTTTTTTAATTTGACACTTGATTCACCTGCAGTCTGGCTATTTTCATTTTCAATGTTTTCTCAAAAATTTAAATAATAATAAGGGCGTATTGCATGACACATTTCCAAGAAGTATTCTTCATAGCGTTCTAATAACATGAACAATAATTTTGAGCTCTTATTGAAACGTGTTAATTTTTTTAGATTGTAATGTTTGTACGAAAAAATATACATAACTTCTAAATTCCTGCAGTTCATTTCAATAATTTTCGAAAAGTTAGTCTCCTTGGTTGGCATACTTCTTTTCCAGACTGTTCATATAAAAACGTTAAAGAAAGTAATTTTCATATTCTAAAATACATATAAAATAATTTTAGTTACGTGAACGTTTTTAAAAGTGGTGGTCGCCAAAATTTCATTATGTTATATTTGTACGAAATACTGTTCAACTTGCAGACATTACATGTAAGTCCTCTTCCCTCGCATATATATATACATTTTTTAGATCGCGCAATTTTTACTTTATGGAATGTCAAAAATGCAATTTCAGTGTTTTTGAAACGTAGCCCACAAATAAAATAAACTAAATAATTTACAGAATATTTAACAAAAGTGAGTGGAAGTTAATGACTTAATTAGTTTTAAGGTATGCTAAGTAAATTTTAATTTACAAAAAGTCACAGACTTTACTTATTTTAAGTCAGTTAAAAAAACTGCGAAAACGTTTTGTAGCGAAATTTCAATTATTTCTTCAAGTAACACATGGTATTTTATTTCAGTGTGAATTATCTTATTTTGTTAAGTGAGTAATGACGTTTTACAATTGGCTGCACTGGGTGCGTACTGAGAGTGCCATCAAAACTACAAAATTGCAATTATCACGTGGATTCTAAAATCAAGCGCTTGTTTATCTGCCATATTCACACTCAAATTGCCGCATTGACTCTGGACACACTGCGGCAAAAATTGCTGTTTGTGCGCACTTTTCAGTGTAGTCGACAACTCGAACATAGGAAAACTATTGCACTCAACGCGAGTTCCGGTGACTCGAACAACCGGGATTCGGCCAGTGCGCTCTGAGTGCAGTCCAGTGCATAAATTGGAATACGCTATTAGTTTTTATAATTTGCATGTTACAAAAATACTAAAATTGTGATTTTGACATGCCATTAATGAAAAAAAAACATGCTGTCTGAAAATATTTTATGATGCGAAATTTTCTAGTACGTATAGTCTATTTGCGGTATATTAACACTTTCTAAATAAACCCTTTGAAAAATCACCCCACATATGAATTGCTTGACTATTTCCTAAATATGTAATGTATCACAAGAGTTCTTTACTTGTGTTGACATAAAAGTGTCTTGTTTTTGGTTAAATGGAAAACTTACTTAAATTTTATTTACAAATTATAATAGTTCATTTATATATTTAACATGAATAGAAACAGGAAGAAAATAGGTGTGTTGAGAATGCGTAGTAAAAAATAATTCTCATGCAAAATATTATTAAAGTCAGTGTGCACAAATGCGGTACGTTGTCCCTTTGGTGTAATTTTCTATATTTGGTTAACCTTTGTTTGCGTAAGGCGGAGGAATATCCTGAAAAGTAGAATTTATCGGGGCTTCATAAAAAAGTTGTGGAGTGAAGAGATTTCGGAGGTCTTGAGTGGCGATGAGGGTGAAGCGATGCGAGTATGGAGCAGCGCCGGAATGGAAGGGCGGGGTAAGCGGGAGAACTCCGAGATAACCCGCCGGCCAGCGGCATCGTCCGGCACGATTCCCACTGGCGAAAATCCGGGAGCAGCCCCGCCGGGAATCGAGCCCGGTTCGCCCAGGTGTGAGGCACTACAGCACCCCGCCCCTAGCAGTAGAGACAGGTAATGTGCGAGGTCGGGCTGGAAGGCGAGGGTGAAGCGCGCGACTGGGGGTGTGCAGGTGGTGTGCTGGCGCTGGTGATGTGCGGGGTGGGCAGGTTCTGCGTGAACATCGCCTACAACTCCGGTGTCCAGTACGCTGCGGAGTTGGTGCCCACCGTCGTCAGAGGCCAGGGCATCGCCGCCATACACGTGGCGGGCTACGCCGCCACCTTCTTCAGCCCCTACATCCTCTACATGGTGAGACTGCTACCCGCGTTCCCCAGTCAACTCTGTGTAGTCTCTTCACACTTTTCTAATCAAACGTTTGAAAGTAAAAATTACCCCAACTGTGATGTCTCCTCAATATCTCATGTATCACAATCGTTTTACAATTCTGTTAATGTCACTGCCTACCAGCTGGCAGCTACAACTTTTTAATAGTAAATCCCATTCTAAGGGAATTTCGCCTCAGTGCATTAATTTTAAAGATAGGCGTTTCAAACAAAATGTATTCTTCACGAATTTTTTTAGTGGAAGTTCCTTACGAGTGTATATTTTCAATATAATTAGGCAGTATGTACTTTTTGTAGAACGTAAATTAAAAAACATTTCTTGCAAACAGTCTATAAATGTTATGGAAACATCTCCGCTTTAGGGAACTACCCCTAAAACATTCGTGAAGAAAATATTTTGTTTGAAATACCTATTTTTAAAATTAACGTACATAGGTGAAATTTCCTTAACATGGGATTTCCTATTTAAATTTTGCAGCTGCCAGCCAGCAGGCAAAGCCATTAACATAAAAGTATTTTATTTTTGGTTAAATGAAATCTTTTTCTTATATTTTTGTTTACCGTTTTATTATTTAATTTACAATTAATATTAATTAAAACAGGGAAAAAATAGGTGTGCTGGTAATGAAATAGCGCAAAATATTATTAAAGTGAGTGCGCACGAATGCGGTGCGCTGTCCCTTTGGTGTAATTTTCTAGACATAGTTATGCTTTTTTTGCATGAGGTGGAAGAATGGTCTGAACAGTGGAACTTTAGCAGGGCTTCAGAAAAGTTGGAAGTAGTCATGAACGAGCTGTATTGCTCGCGCTCGACAGTCAACTATAGTACCCGCTCGGCATACGTCTGGGTACGTCTCAACGTCGCTTTACGATCAACAGACTAATGAATCTAACTTTTACAAAAATGTGGAGTACATAGGGCGGTATTTTTAAACATATCTTGAGCACTATCTTCGTCAAGACAATCTTATTAATTGTCTTAAGTTCGTATTTACATTTCATGAACAATGCTTAAGCTTGTCTCAAGTACATGCAAACAAGGCGGTCTTCACAAAGGCCATATTATCTTTGTTTGCTTTAAGACTGAATATTTATGTCGCAGTGTCACTGCTTGAGATCGCAATTTTGAACCACGTTTCATAGTCGTCGAGATACTTCAGACGGCAAATAAGCCCGTCTTTGGCGAGTTCACTGTGGAGGTGACCTGAGCCGGTGCATTCTTTAAACGACGGACGCCTATTGGATAACTTCATACGTCGAACTAGCAAAGATTTCTGCAAAACTGCGATGGCAAAGGTTGTGTTACGTTGATAGCAATTAGTTAATTGCGCGTGTGGGCGAAAATATACATTGTCCTGCTCTGAGAAAGTATTTACGTAAATGGAAATCTACAAATGCCGTTAATTTTTCAACGTAATTCACATAGTAGAATTACAGTACCACTAATTACATTGTATTAACCAGATATCGCTAATCATAATAATACTTATCTTCAATTATATATATATTTCAAATGTAAAGGTAAATTACATAAAACTTATATTTAATAATAAACAAAATATGTGAAAAATAATATGTGATAAATCAAAAATGCATGTTAAAATTTTGTAAATATATCTAAAAATGTAAATACACAGATAATTTATAACATAAAGTTTATATAAAAAGTATTTGCCTTGTATTTGCTTTTCATTAAGTGATGGGTCGTTTCGTTTCATTCTGGTAGTCGTTACTCGTTACATTACAAACAAAGACTCGTTACTTTGTACTCATTACTTAGTCACTAGTTACATTTTTCGGAACCTTCGTAAGAAACCGCGTCGGCCGTGAACAATGTACAGTTATTCCAGTTCCTTACTTGTTACTAAAATATTAGTGAAATCAACAAGCTCTTTCAATAAAAATAAAAACAANACAGTTATTCCAGTTCCTTACTTGTTACTAAAATATTAGTGAAATCAACAAGCTCTTTCAATAAAAATAAAAACAAGAAGTTACTGATAACTAATTAGCCTACTTTCCTCTGCTTGGGTGTATATAATTATTAATGAAGTTCATAAAAGCCTAGATGGTAGGTAGGCGTTGACGTGTCGGTGACAGTGATGTCATTAGAAATGAAATCAGAAGCATATGCAACTATACTACGACTTATTAAAATGCACACGTGCCTTATCAGGAACTCGTACTCAGAAAACCTCGTAAAATTAAGCTAGTGTGTAATCAGCTGCATCACGGCGTTGGGATTCGAAGCACCAACTTTGAATGTATTCAGTCTAATGTTTTGAATGATACATTCTAAAAAAAAATGTTTGTACTTTATCACAAGAAAAATTATTGGAAACCCAGTAGCCAAGAAAATCCTTTGTAAACCTACAAACCATTTTCTTATAAAATCTGCAAATCATGTATTTGAAATATTACAAATGATAACCTTGTATTACATCTTACATCATAGAGAAGTGTATACAAAAATATCTTTTTTTTTCGTCTAGAAAACAAATGTGATAAATTAATAACAGTGAATAACTGAAAGAAAAAAAAATTCAAAATATTATTTACGAAAAAAAAATCTCATTTTGTCAGCACAGGGATTAAAACCTACATTCCTTGCATTATTAGCCCTCAACCTTTATCACAAGACCAACTTCACTTACGAGCCAATCACTAGCTGTTATAGTAAATATAGCTGCAATTACCTGCAAAATATTAAATAAGTTATTTAATTAAGAAGAATACANTCACTAGCTGTTATAGTAAATATAGCTGCAATTACCTGCAAAATATTAAATAAGTTATTTAATTAAGAAGAATACAATGATTTTATTTTAAGAGTTCTGCGTATCTAGGACAAATTAACAGTTAATGATTAATACGGTGACGTTTTATTGAAATTGTCGTTTTATTATGATTGTTTGATTTGCGTGAAGTGTTTTACGTTATTCAGCCTTGCAATACATTTATTTTTGCACGCAACTACACTTTACATCACCCATAGTTTTTGCACAAACGGATATATACGGTTTTACGTTGTTGAGTGTCCGCCGTTTTTCTGAAGCTCGTGGATACGGGTCAGTATAGTACAAATATTTCCTAAAGTCTACTAAAAACACGGCCCTTGTAGTTTTTCAAACCAGTAGTTTTACAAGAGAAATATTTGTACTGTTACAAGTATTTTTTAAATTTCAAACAATTTCTCAGTCAAAATTAAAAAACATTTTTACAGTGTAGGGTTAACTAAGCTAAAATATTTATATGGCCATCATTTTGAAGAAAAAAAAGTGTCTGCGCCACTTAAATCACGTAAGTTTTTCATGACGTATTATAACGCTACTCGTGTGAAAAATTTGGTGGAAATATGTTCATTGGTCTCCGGGATATGGCATAAAAACATTATTTTCTTAAACGGGGCTATCTAACAAAATTGCCTTAAAAAAAGAGGTTCTGCATGCAATGTTTTCAATAGATACTGTCAGCATAAAAAGTTCTGCTGAATTTGGTTACATTGTTAAATAGATATGCCAGAAATAGCCAAATATTTTTATAGCCCCCATTTCAAAAATCAACTTTACATGGCCTTCTGCAGGTGTCCAAAATTTGGTGGGAACTAATTGGATTGTTGGGAAAATATGGCAAAATGTTTAATTAACTCCCCTGGCACTATTTTTAGAAAAGGACGGCAATAGAGGATATCTGCATGAAAAATTGATGCTTGGTAAAGTGAGAACGTTTGAATGCCCTCACATTTGGAATAATAGTCAATAAATATATATTATTTTAGCCGGGTTCAGTGGAATATACACGCTGTGTATATTATTTACATAGCAATATTTATTTACAAAGGTTGTTAAAGGATAGAAAATGACTGAAAGAAAAAGGTAACTAGAGCCTCATAAGTGCTCACTTTGCCGTGAAGAGCCTATAATGAATACTGTTAGCGTAAAAAATAGCTTGAATTTTGTTGAATCGTTTTGAAGATACAACAGATTAATCTAAATTATTTACATAAATCCCATTAAAAATTTCTTGTTGCACCTAAAACCTGTTTTTTTACATACCCTGTTGTAGCACTACTTGCGTGAAATGTTGGTAGGAATATATGATGGTCCTCGATATATGGCATAAAGCCTCCATTTACATGTGACACTTCATAAACAGAAGACAAAAAGGTAATTTATTAGCACATTCGAAGATTGTCATTGATACTGTACACAAAATTAAATTTAAATCCATTTCATAGTTTCATAGATATAACACACTAAGCTAAAATGTTTATATGGCCTCCATTTTTAAAACAAGTGTTGGACTGACCCACACAAAACATATCGATTTACAAGGTCTGCCATAGTATTACTTGTTTACCAAATATGGTAGAAATCTGTTGCATTTTTCCGAAGATATGACAAAAATTTTAATTCGCCATGTGATGGTATCTTACAAAACTGTGGACAAAACAAACTTTGTGTGGACGCATTTGAAGGTTGTAAAATAAACTGCCAGCACACAAAGTTATGTCCTATTTAAATACATGGTTTCGACGACATAGCATACAAAACAAAAATAGCTATATGACCACCATTTTGAAAATAGGTGTGTGATTTACTTAAAACACACTAGTCAACATCACTGCTGCAGTAGTACTTTTTTTTTTGCCTTATTTGACAGGAAGCGGTCAACTGTTTTCCGATATATGACACAAAAACTATTTATTCGTGTGGTGCTATCTTTTAAAATCAATGGCAAAAGAAGCTCTGTGTATGCCCATTTGATGTTTGTAATATATACTCCCGGCATACAAAGTAAAGTTGGAATTGATTACATGGTTTCGACGATATAGCATACTATGTTAAAATAGCTATATGGCAGCCATTTTGAAAAGAAGTGCCTGACATACTTGAAAC